>NIJG01000099.1:1183339-1197950 GCA_002201625.1 Euglossa dilemma | reverse complement strand
CCTATAACGCAAAATTAGTCCCATATTCGTACCTCTATCCTACGTGGAGAAATAATTTTTTCCATCTCAAAAAATTATTTCAAAAGCACCGGAGCTTTTCCGAAATTTGTTTTATTTTTGTCAGATAATACGTCCCACGACCTATAACGCAAAATTAGTCCCATATTCGTACCTCTATCTTACGTGGAGAAATAATTTTTTCCATTTCCAAAAATTATTTCATAAACACCGGAGCTTTTTCGAAATTTTTTTCGTTTTTGTCAGATAGTACGATCCACGACCTATAACGCAAAATTGGGCCCATATTCCTATCTCTTTCCTACGAGGAGAAATAATTTTTGGAAATGGAAAAAATTATTTCAAAAGCACCGGAGCTTTTTCGAAATTTGTTTTATTTTTGTCAGATAATACGTCCCACGACCTATAACGCAAAATTAGTCCCATATTCGTACCTCTATCCTACGTGGAGAAATAATTTTTGGAAATGGAAAAAATTATTTCAAAAGCACCGGAGCTTTTTCGAAATTTGTTTTATTTTTGTCAGATAATACGTCCCACGACCTATAACGCAAAATTAGTCCCATATTCGTACCTCTATCCTACGTGGAGAAATAATTTTTGGAAATGGAAAAAATTATTTCAAAAGCACCGGAGCTTTTTTGAAATTTGTTTTATTTTTGTCAGATAATACGTCCCACGACCTATAGCGCAAAATTCGTCTCATATTCGTATCTCTTTCCTACGCAGAGAAATAATTTTTTTTCAATGTAACACTTGTTCCAGTGTAAAGTTGGCATCGAAGATTTACGGTGAGTATCGTTTAAAGAAAGATAAATAAGGTAGGTATCGATAAAGGAAAATGAAAAAGATAAGAAATATAAGTAGGAGAAACACGTAAGTATCGGTGAGGAAAGGTAAGTAAGGTAAGTATCGTTAAAGTGAAATGAATGCCGAAATCGGCCCAAAAATATACGGCGAGGTTGCGAGAGTATCTCTGAAGAATTCTTGAAAATGACGTAATTTCTTGGAATTCGTCAGCCAGCGACCTCCTGTTGTTATGTATTCCCGATACAAATTCACAGAATTGGACAAAAATTTCACGGCGGGTCGCAAAAGTATTGACCAAGAGGCCTGGAAACTTTTCTCCTGACTCGCCGGAAAATGATTGCCTGCGAAACCGCGAAAATTTTGTCCGAGCTTGTGGCAAAACTATTGACCCAGGTAGCTTGGAAAGTTTTGTCCATGCTCGCGGCAAAAGTATTGCCCACGGTATACCTCCTCGCACGTTATATTCTCCTGATACAAAGTCGTAAAATCGGCCGAAAATTTCTTGGCAGATAATTTTCGACCGATTTCGCGACTTTGTATCAGGATAACATAACATGACAGGAGGTCGACAGTTCCGAGAAATGAAGTCACTTCCAAGAATTCCCGGGACAATACTTTTGCGGCCTGGCCGTAAAATTTTCGACCGATTTCGCGACTTTGTATCAGGATAACATAACATTGCAAGAGGTCGACACTTCCAAGAAATGACGTCACTTCCCAGAATTCTCAAGAACAATATTTTTGCCGCCTCGCAGTAAAATTTTCGGCCAATTTCATGACTTTGTATCAGGATAACATAACATTACAAGAGGTCGACATTTCCGAGAAATGACGTCATTTCTCAGAATTCTCAAGAATAATACTTTTGCCGCCTCGCTGTAAAATTTTCGGCCGATTTCATGACTCTGTATCAGGATAACATAATATGACAGGAGGTCCACAATTCCGAGAAATGACGTCATTTCCCAGAATTCTCAAGAACAATACTTTTGCCGCCTTGCTGTAAAATTTTCGGCCGATTTCATGACTTCGTATCAGGATAACATAATATGATAGGAGGTCGACAGTTCCAAGAAATGACGTCATTTCCAAGAATTCTTGAGCACAATAATTTTGCCGTCTCGCTGTAAAATTTTCGGCCGATTCCATGACTTTGTATCAGGATAACATAATATGATAGGAGGTCGACAGTTCCAAGAAATGACGTCATTTCCAAGAATTCTTGAGCACAATAATTTTACCGCCTCGCCTTAAAATTTTCGACCGATTTGACGACTTTCTATCAGGAACATAGAACATGACAAGAGGTATTCTTTTGGTCAATTCTTTTGCTGCCACTGTGAGAAATTTTCGGCCGATTTCGCGACTCTGTATCAGGAATATAGAACATGATAGGAGGTCGCTCTCCGAGCAATTCCAAAAATTGACGTCATTTCCAAGAATTCTATATAGTACTCCTTACTAGATTTTTCAAATATTTTACTTACCTTACTTACCTTACTTCCTTTACTTACCTTTTCTGCCTTGTTTGTCTTGATTCTTCTTAATTAACATATAACTTTGATAAATATTGCCTACTCTCTATTTTCAAAGTTCCAAGGGAACAGTGAAAATTTACAAGAGATAAAAAATATTTTAAACTTTGTGCGTAGCTCTTAGCTTGGTATCATTTTCCAAAGGAAAATCAATTCTCCTGTGTTTTTTCTTCTTCTGAAATCCTTGAAAAATTGAGTTTGCTTTGAAAAACGATACCAATTACCAGGTCTCACCACGTGGAGGTGGCTACGCATCGAGACCCAAAAATGCGCTCTAATGGCGCATCAGAGATACGCTACTCTAATTAGTAAGTTAAAATGAATCTACTGACACTTTATTAAATTTCGTGTATTACAAAGAGACTTCGATTCGGTATACGAAAACTCTACTGTTGCAACGTTAAGATATTTTATTTCAACAGACTTTTCACATTACCGAATTCCCGTAAAATCAAGGAATGAAATATAGAATACGCGAGCAAGTGAAAAATCGCAAATTTTTTCACTTTTATTATAACATATCTACATATTTTATTACATATAAACTATAACTGCATTCACACTTCTATAAAATGAATTTCCATGACATTTTGATACTTTTATTTTCACCTTTACAAGTGATTTGGAGAAATTTGTTAGAATAGTTTTATTAGTATACAAATGAAAATCCCGTTTACATCCTTGATGCTTTCTTCTTCGGAGAACTTTAAATAAGTAAAATAAACCTTCGTTGTACTACGCTTGCAATGTTTAATAGCGATTAGGATACGATTGTACATCGATGTTTCCCTTGTTCCATACGTTATTAATATAATATAAATACGTGTGATATAAACTAAGAAGGAAGTATTGGGTTGTTCGGAAAGTCTTTTCCTTTTGCTTCTATACTGCTGAAGTGCGAAGTTAGCTGTGAAAAATACAATTAGGTCCTGTGTTGGGAAAAAGCGAAATGACTTTCCGAATCTAATATAAATATTTTATGTTCAAGTTTCGAAGATTAAACTTAGCCCAGAATTAAGATATCCGGCAAACAAACACCATCCGTTGCTCCTTTGTTTCCAGGGTGATCATGGTCCTCCAGGATTTCCCGGAGGCAACGGTTTCCCCGGGTCGAATGGCATCCCAGGTGAGAGAGGTGACGACGCATCGACGCCAATCGAATTTCTGCGAGGTGATCCGGGTTATGCGGGCACTGCAGGACTTAAAGGTGTACAGGGTGACAAAGGAGCAAAGGGAGAGCGTGGACCGTCCTCGGAATACGTTATAAAGATAAAAGGAGAGAAAGGATACATCGGGGAACGGGGTGCTCCGGGTAAGAAGTTAAAGAAACCGCGGTTCGCGAAACTGAAAAACTTGCGCTGAAAAGAAGAAAATAATAATAACAACGCGATAATAAATCGTGAAAGAAAATTACGAGACGTGATGTTGAAAAGCGTCGTTTATATTGGTTATATTGGGTCGTTCGGAACGTCATTTCGTTTTTTTTTATTTTTATTTTGAAGCGGCTGAAGTGTGAAGTTGGCTATGAACAAATACAATTAGGTTCCGTAAATTGAAAAAACGAAATGACTTTCCGAACGACCTAATAATTTTATTTAATTCGATGAATTACATTTTGATTCGATAATAAATATGCAAAGTTACCGTTATTATTCGATAGACACGATCCTTTGACTCGTGTAGATTAATACTGGCGCTTCGACTTATTTATCAGCTTCATCGAACGGTTCGTCGATTAATTTGTTACTATTCGATTACGTAGCAACTAAAATTGAATCGCATAATTAATTTCGTAAAACGTAGTTTAGAGTATCTTTCAATTATCGCGTGGAACAAGGATAAATAAAGGGATCGAGTAATAACGAAAGAAATCTCTGATTGGAATTCTTGCAGGAGACGACGGTCTGAAGGGCGTGCAAGGATGGCCAGGTGACGAAGGCTTCCCAGGATTACCGGGTGCACCAGGATCTCCTGGTATATCGCCTCAAGGTCCTGTAGGCTTGAAAGGCTATCCTGGTATGCCAGGAGATCAAGGTCCTCGTGGAACATCTGGATTGCCAGGACTCCAAGGTGCTGTCGGTTTTCCGGTAAGCGTGTTAAAATAATCCATCGTGATAAATAAATTGACAAATTAACACTAGATTTACGGGACCCGTCAATTTGACGGGTAGCTTGATCCAATTATAAGATATTAACAGATTTAATTAACCTATATGAAATCTGTTAATGTTGCCAGTGTTTTCGAATTAAACTCATTGTTTGTTTTTTAAAGAAAATACNTGGAACATTTTTTTTTCCAAATCCTTCCAATTTTCTCGATTGATTGTTTAGAGTAGTGCTGGTAACAAAGTCAAATTCTTGAAAATAATTCAGCAAACTCGAGGTAGTTTATGAAATTTCTCGAAATGAAAATATTTATCCTTACTCTTCCCATTGTGCATGGAACATTTTTTTTTCCAAATCCTTCCAATTTTCTCGATTGATTGTTTAGAGTAGTGCTGGTAACAAAGTCAAATTCTTGAAAATAATTCAGCAAACTCGAGGTAGTTTATGAAATTTCTCGAAATGAAAATATTTATCCTTACTCTTCCCATTGTGCATGGAACATTTTTTTTTCCAAATCCTTCCAATTTTCTCGATTGATTGTTTAGAGTAGTGCTGGTAACAAAGTCAAATTCTTGAAAATAATTCAGCAAACTCGAGGTAGTTTATGAAATTTCTCGAAATGAAAATATTTATCCTTACTCTTCCCATTGTGCATGGAACATTTTTTTTTCCAAATCCTTCCAATTTTCTCGATTGATTGTTTAGAGTAGTGCTGGTAACAAAGTCAAATTCTTGAAAATAATTCAGCAAACTCGAGGTAGTTTATGAAATTTCTCGAAATGAAAATATTTATCCTTACTCTTCCCATTGTGCATGGAACATTTTTTTTTCCAAATCCTTCCAATTTTCTCGATTGATTGTTTAGAGTAGTGCTGGTAACAAAGTCAAATTCTTGAAAATAATTCAGCAAACTCGAGGTAGTTTATGAAATTTCTCGAAATGAAAATATTTATCCTTACTCTTCCCATTGTGCATGGAACATTTTTTTTTCCAAATCCTTCCAATTTTCTCGATTGATTGTTTAGAGTAGTGCTGGTAACAAAGTCAAATTCTTGAAAATAATTCAGCAAACTCGAGGTAGTTTATGAAATTTCTCGAAATGAAAATATTTATCCTTACTCTTCCCATTGTGCATGGAACATTTTTTTTTCCAAATCCTTCCAATTTTCTCGATTGATTGTTTAGAGTAGTGCTGGTAACAAAGTCAAATTCTTGAAAATAATTCAGCAAACTCGAGGTAGTTTATGAAATTTCTCGAAACGAAAATATTTATCCTTACTCTTCCCATTGTGCATGGAACATTTTTTTTCCAAATCCTTCCAATTTTCTCGATTGATTGTTTAGGGTCGTGCTGGTAACAAAGGAGACCGCGGAGAGCCAGGCAGCAATGAGACATATGGCGATTACGGATTAATGGGTTGGACCGGTGAGAAAGGAGATACCGGTGACGCTGGACCTGCAGGTTTCCGCGGTAGAACTGGCGTGGATGGGCCAAAGGGTGCAAAAGGTAGCAAAGGTGCTCCTGGTTTAACTGGACTATCTGGACTGCGGGTAAAATTACACGGTTTCTTGATAGAAAAGCGACAGAGATACAGGTGACGTTTGATTCTCGGGATGTAAAATGGAAAATCGATCGACAGGGAGCTAAAGGTCAACGTGGCGACAGCGTTCAGGGACCTAGAGGCCTTCACGGATTACCTGGACCACCTGGTATGCCTGGCAGAGTGGGAGAAGTCGGTACTCCAGGTACGATGATTTCATTTCGATGATTACGTGCGATTAGATTCGCGTGACGATAAAATATCGAGGAAACGAATTATAGTTTCTTATAGAGAATCCAAATTTGCGAGGTTAGTAAGGGTTGAAATAATTCCAGAACTGTTTAACCCTTTACTGACGAGAAACGAAATTAACGATACATCGACTGTACGGTAAATTATAAAAAATAAAAACTCGAAGGAAATTTTTTGACTAAAAAATATATCCAACATCGATGCCAATGCTAAAATTATTTTTCGTTATATTCCAAGCAGCTTTCACTCTAAAACGTAAAAAAAACTTCCATGTGTATTACGCATGCGTCCCCAAAGGATTAATAGTAATCGAAATCTGACCTGAAACAGCAACCGTGATCGATACAGAACCGATAATAATAAAATCTTTGTAAATTTCGATTCTTCGTAATCGTTATAAAACACGATCCTTCGGAACTGTCTCGATAAACTCTGCAATTTTTTCTTTATTAATTTTTAATAGTTCTTAATACTCGATTTACATATCACGAAATTGATTGCTTCTTTTAACAATTCCATTGGCTAAAGAATATTTCAAATATTCTCCACCTGAAAAGAAATTAGTAGAAAATTAGCAAATAAAATTTCAACCATGATTAATATCTTACGGGATTCAATGAGTAGTGTATTAAGCTAGAAATGACAGAAAACAATTACCTGCGTCGATAGTTATCTGCTTTCGCGTAATCTCGATGCGTTTTACAAATAACTGGCGCGCTATTAAATCGCGTAAACAGGTTGTACGTAGTTAAAATATTGATATTCAGAATTTGCAAAGTTTGGATTTCCTCGCCCCTTCCGATGGGAATCCGCGTATCGAGCGAGGCGTGTTCGTTGCTCGTTTATTGCGTTCATGCGTTACAGCTAATCCTTGTTTATAGTGACCTAACCGTTCCCATGAATCGTCGAAACTGTTTCGAAAGGACCGCTCTCCAGAGAGTCGTTCGATACTCGGATCAGATTTTCTCGTGTATTTTAAAGTAATCGGACGCGGATTCCGTTAATTAACGTTCGCTGGATAATGACTATAAATAAATATTTGCGAAGCTCGTCAAAATTATAATCGGTCATATAAACACAGATTAATCACGAATAACTTCACAAAACTCACTTTACAATATCTTAAATTAAATTAAATTAAGTTAAATTAAATTAAATTCAATTAAAGATTGATCCTAAATTGGAGTTTAATCAAAATTGCAAAATTAAATTAAATCGAGCTGAAATAAAACTTGTTAGTGTCCAACAATAAGGAAAGGAGCAAAGGGAATTTCTCGTAATATCTTATTATCAAGGTTAAAATATAATTCTGAGACGTCTAAATTAAATTAAATTAAAAGTTTGAGTTCAATCAAAATTACAAAATTAAATTAAATCAAGCTGAAATAAAACTCGTTAGTGTACAACGATAAGGAGCAAAGCAAATCTCTCGTAATATCTTATTATCAAGGTTAACCCTTTGCGGACCGAATAATATATTTCAATTTTGTTACCAGTACCTCTTAACGTTTCTAAATTTATTATAGGAAATTCATTTCGACTAAAAAATACGGCTATTTAAATAAATAAAGGAACAAACAAATTCGATTAAATGTCAGTTATATTTACATTATTGTTATATTTTGTAATTTTCAAATGTAAATCTCTTGAAACAATTTCTCAATGTCGAGTCACACTCGACATAGGACCGCAAAGGGTTAAAATATGATTCTGAGACGTCTAAACATTACAGGTCCCGACGAGTCACCTGGATTCGACGGGATGAAGGGTTTGAAAGGAGAAATCGGTTTCATGGGCCGTCGAGGCAACGACGGTGACGATGGGCCGATGGGTTACACAGGCAGAGATGGTATGCCAGGTCTGATGGGTGCTCCCGGAGAAGACGGAGACATCGGAATAATCGGAGACACTGGTCCACCTGGTTGGCCTGGTCTGGACGGATCACCTGGACCGACAGGAGCTAAAGGAGAACGAGGAGACATCGGACCAATCGGTCCACCAGGACCCGTAGGAACGCATGGTCCACCTGGTGCTCCTGGAGACATTGGTCTGGACGGAATAAACGGACCTCCGGGTGAAAGCTCATTCAGCGGACCACAAGGTGACACGGGTGAACCTGGTTTCATGGGAGAAGTCGGTGCACCCGGTTTCCCTGGCGTGGATGGACGACCTGGTCTTCCCGGTGAGCCAGGTTTGGCTGTCGATGGATACCCCGGTTTGCCAGGAGAAAAGGGTGAACCTGGCTATGATGGACTGAACGGAGAACCTGGTCCTAAGGTAAGATATTCGCTGACGACTACGTTTTAGGATTGAATCGCAATCTCGCGTTGCTATTGAAAGATATCGGATAACAACGTGCTTGTTTTTTTAGGGAGAAATCGGTGATATGGGTCCAGATGGATTGAAAGGAGTACCAGGAGACAGAGGATTCACGGGAAGACGCGGGTTGCCTGGTATTCACGGAAAACCAGGGCTAAAGGGTGAGCGAGGCCTAATCGGACCAATCGGTTACGACGGTCTCAAAGGCAAGCCAGGATTGGACGGTGATCCTGGTCAAATGGGTATACCAGGTAAGTTTAACAACTATTTGTTAAAAACTATCCGAATTGAACTTTCCGAGCGAATGATTCGCGAATCTCGGGATAAAATATATTCTCGCCGTTATACGATTAGAAAAACTATTCAATGATACGGAAATGTTATACAGGAATGCCTGGAGACGCCGGTTACAGAGGACCACCTGGCTTGATAGGTTTACCAGGACAAAAGGGAATACCTGGTGAACCTGGTCTACCATTGTACGTCGTAGCTGAAAAGGGTGATTTCGGAGTTCCTGGTTTCAATGGTTTCCCTGGTGAAAAGGGAGAGAGAGGTGAACCAGGGTACCCTGGATTACCTGGACGAAAGGTATGAAAGATGAATAATGGAATTTCGCAATGAGCACTGTTCTACGTGATGAGATAAATACTGGTTACAATGAATAAAAATTAATCAAACGATTCTAGGGTATGGAAGGTAATATTGGATTCCCAGGACTAGATGGACCCGCAGGTCCAGAAGGTTTGCCAGGTCTTCCTGGCGATGAAGGGCCACCTGGTTTAGCAGGTAAAGATAAAGACCCGGTATTTTAAACAGACACCAGTGAATATCTAATTATTTACGATAATTTTGTAATTTAGGTCTACCTGGTCAGTTCGCTGAACCAGGCGAACCAGGGCAAGATGCACTAGATGGATTTCCCGGCATTCCGGGAACACCTGGCCAAAAAGGTGCTCCAGGAGAATATGGATACCCGGGTCCTAAAGGAATTTCCGGAGACATTGGCCCTAGTATTCGTGGGCCAAAGGGTCTTCCAGGAGATCACGGTTATTATTCTCTTTCCATAATATTTCTTAATTACTAATTTATTGTTTGAAATGATCGATCAAACCGTCGATTAAACTCGTTAATTAATTCGCTTTGTAACTTTCTTCAATTTTTCTGCCAAATCTCTCGATTGATGCCAAAGCGAGCGCAAGCCTTTGATTTCGTAATCTTGAGGCTTTCATTTCGATGTATAGGTCCACCTGGTTTCATTGGTTACCCTGGAGCGCCAGGTTTCGAAGGATTACCAGGTTCTCCTGGACCACCGGGACCAAAGGGTTTCCCAGGAGACGACGGAATACCTGGATACGCGATTAAAGGGCAAATAGGAGAGATAGGACTCCCTGGATATCCTGGTTTGGAAGGTTTGAAAGGAGAAAAAGGAAATTCGGGTCTTCCTGGATTCGTAGGATTAGTTGGCCTGAAAGGAGAACAAGGGGATGAGGGTTTACCTGGTATACCTGGTTCACCAGGACCTCAAGGTCCAAAAGTTAGTTGCTCCGATTATTACAATTTTACACAAACAAATTTTTATCCGTGCAACATCAACATCTGATTAACATATTGCACTTTAGCGTAACAATAATAATAATTATTATTATTAGTTATAAATGAAATATCAATAATCGAATTACCAGAAGATGTTACAACAAAATTCTATGTGCTTTTCAGGGACAAAAAGGAGACCGTGGCATAAATCCATTTTCACCTTTTCCTAGAAAAGGTATACCTGGAGACATAGGACCTCCAGGATTACCAGGTATAGCAAACAAGAAAAATCTTGAATAATAATTCACGGGTAAACGATAACTCTTAAAATTAATACAAAGGATCGTTCGTACAGGTTTCCCTGGACTTCAAGGCATGATGGGCGAACCTGGAATAGATGGATTGCCTGGTAGAGAAGGTGAACCTGGAATGCCAGGATTTCCGGGTGTTCAAGGACCAGATGGTAGCGAAGGGCTTCCTGGTTATCGTGGCGTTCCTGGTATAACTGGACGGCAAGGACAACCAGGTAAAGAATTGATCGTTCACGGAGGAAATATAATATTATTCGCACAAAAAGATTCTTGGCATTTTTAAACGATATTTCTTTTACAAGATTGTAAATATACAAATTGCGAATTTATAGGATTGCCCGGAATACCAGGAACTCCGGCACCACCGGCACCGGGTGCCAAAAACAGAGGTTTCTATTTTGCTCGGCATTCTCAGTCGGAAATGATACCGCTATGTCCACAGAACACAGTGAAGCTATGGGATGGTTTCTCGTTCTTGCATATAATGGGCAACGGGAAACCTTACGGGCAAGATCTTGGTAAGAAATGTTTATAGAACGTCGGAAAAATTTCCAACGAATTAAATACGAACGAAGTGTGTGATATATTGAAAATCAAAATTTGTGTAACTTTCAATGATTCGTTCTAGGTGCTCCCGGAAGCTGCGTCAAAAAGTTTTCCGTGATGCCTTTCATGTTCTGTAGTATCACCAACGTGTGCGATTACGCGAACCGAGAAGATTACAGCTATTGGCTAAGCACGACGGAACCTATGCCGATGTCTATGGCTCCGATACCTGCGCCGGAAGTCGGCAGATATATTTCTAGATGTTCCGTTTGCGAAGCTCCAACCCGGGCCATAGCGGTGCACAGTCAAACCATGGCTATACCGCAGTGTCCAGGTGGCTGGGAAGAACTCTGGGTCGGATACAGTTTCCTCATGGTGAGTACGCTATATCATTATACCTACATGTCAGGTATAAGAATTGTTGAATTATTCCTGAACTTGCACTATATCATCACGCATCAATGATGGAGCATATTATTACTTTGTAATATGATATTTACCAAATAATATAATTGCCAAAACTTGGTAACTTAGAACGATCGATCGATGAACGAGGAACTAACAACGCGAATGAAATTTTTTAGCATCGAGACGCAGGTGCTGGCGGAGGTGGTCAATCGCTGGTCTCTCCGGGTTCTTGCCTGGAAGAATTCCGCGCCAGACCTTTCATCGAGTGCCGCGGTTTAGGCACGTGCAACTACTTCTCCACTGCGACATCCTACTGGCTGGCCACCATCAAGGACTACGAGATGTTCCGCAAACCGCAACCACAGACGCTGAAGATGGACCACACGTCGCGCGTGAGTCGATGCGCCGTGTGCATTCGGCGTCGCGTCACCGACGACAGGATAGTGCGACCTTTCGTGCCGAATGGACGCAGGGATTCTGTCGGTGACCTTCAGTACCCACCACCGCAGCGTTACCCGGACTATCAGCACTACAGAAGACCACCCATAAGCAAGACGAGGGGGCCTAACAGAGGGCAGGTGCCCTATTATCATAGGAGAAGAGGCAGTGTACGTAAATCGCAACGAAAAGCGGAGACACCGGAAGCGCCTTAAAGGATCACCGGCGCGGGTACCAGCGTGTTAAGGAGCAGCGAGTCCGTGTGTATATATATCAGGAGATAATCGAACCTTCTAGTTAAGTTATCGCGTCTATACCGTAGCCAAGAACGGGCGCCACTCGTCTTTAATGCCAAAAATACGATGACAGGGGACGACGGTCCCCTCCGCCAAAACTGCCAATCGACGGCGACCGCCACGACGCGGATCGACATCGGTCGAGTTAAATTAGCAATCCTGTGTATCATAATTATCGCTACTACTGTGTATCCACTTCTCTATGTATTTGCACTCAGTCGAATAAAACTGTTTTATAGAATCTACCGGACGTTGTGCTCGGACAGCCATGATCCTCACCGTGGCGGGACGTTGGGCGTCGTGTTCAATGGCCTCTTACGTGAACGCGTTTTCCCCTCGTACCCTTGAGTTTCTTCCGGGAGGAAGAAGACAGTGACGGAGGGATCGTGTATTTATTTTAAATCGGTAACGGAAAGCTGAGAGGTTTTTTATTCGACAGAAGAAGAAAGTATCCGTTGCTGTGTAAGCGTTGGAAACGAACGATTCTTCCTCTCATTTCTCTATGGGTCGAGTACTCGGAAACGCGCGCGCGAAAGAAACCGCGGGATGAAGATCTCGCTCAGCGAATAAATTAGAATAAACTTGCTTTTCGACCGATATTCTTTTATTTCCGTTTTAAACCCGAGAAAGAGCCCTTCTTCTTTATTTCGTTCGCTTGATCCGTCGCTAATGATCGAGAGAAAAATTCGGTAATCGGCGCGATACTTGCCACGCGAGGAACTATTATAGAATTTCTATTTAAAAGTCATACAGTTACGCATACAGAATTTAATAATTATCACGCGATGTCGATCCTGTGCTTGATGCATATTATAGAGGATACAGTAGAGAGAATAATTCTAACGGAGGAAACTGTCGCGTGTAAGGGTAAGACTACTCTAATTTTATATTTATACATTATGTATCGCTATTTTTAAGTAATAAAATGTATTACTTATCCAAACTGGTATTTCTAATTCTGCAGTAAAATTCTAATCAGCGAACGAATATCGACTTGCATTTTAGATAGCTTTTAAAAGCGAAGATCGATGAACTAAATGTGAAAGGATAAATTCGACGGAATAGCAAAGATACCACTGTTATAATCATTGACGAACTGTTGTTTTAAACTTTCGCCCATTAGCTTAACTCGAGATTTAACCCCTTGCCTACGATTTAAGTACCTTTGGACACGCATCGTGATCAAACAGCGTACTCGACAAAGAATGACACGCAATCGGGGTAAGAAGACATCGAGGAGGATTAACAAAGAATACTCTCGTTTAGGCTCCTTATCGCGCTATCGTAGGCAAAGCGGGTTAAATTTCGAAGCGAAAGCAACGGGTCTCTGCTTCCTCGGATGGTTTTGTTCGTTTCGTAACGGGATAATTAGAGATATCAGACGCGAAAGGAAAATAAAGCACATGAAAACTAATTACAGTTTAATGATCGAACCCGCGCGGACCAGGCGCGATCTTCCAAAATAAACGTACACGTGAGAGATCGATATTATATTTATATTTATAAAATTATTCATCATTAGAAAGCACATATGATCTATCTATATGACGTAATTCACTACGCACACACGCGTACAAGCGTGCCTACGAGCGCACGCACGCACAAAGAGAAAAAAACACGCGGAGCCGCACGCACACCGTGAAATACCATTCATTCCTCGTCGCGCACGCAGGCGTAAGCACACACATACACACACGCGCGGGCATACATACACACGTACGTGGGCGCGCGTGCGCGCCACACACACACACAAAGTAACCGCTGTGTGAACGGCGACGCGCGACTAACGAAACGAGTATACATGTCTATGTATGCACGTGTACATATTCAGAGTACCTCACGAATGTGTTTTACAGGGTTTCGTATCTTTTATTCATTTTTTTTTCTTTTTTTTTTATATCGTTTTGTTTTTATCTTATGCAACTCTTTGTAACTGCTCGAATAATTGGAAGAAAGTGCAACAGAGATGAGCAGGCCAGTGTCATCACAGTAATTATACCGCATTTTACTTCGCTCGAGAAAATATCATCTTCGTCCTTCGAAATCTTCATTGTTTCCTTTTTTTTTTTATCCCATCTCATTCGTTTCTACGTGTACCTCTTGCTATACGTCTTCGTCCTCCTCGTCTTCTTACTCGTGCTCGATTAAATAGTACGTACTTTTATCCCGAGTTCGGCTACCTCGTTCCCATTTTCTCCGTCGTAACGATCACCAATTCTTACGATCTAAATGTATCATTAAGAACGTTAACGTCCCTCTCGTTAATATGATCATTAAACACTAAAAACGCTCGTAAAATTGCAAATAAAGAAGAAAAAAGAAAGAAAACGAATTCCTCGTCTACACGTCTAACAAAAGACACTCGATCAAACAATAGCGTTAAACTCGATCAACGATCTCCCCGCTACGTGCACGTTTCTACGAACGCGTGCCATAAAATCGAAACTACAAAAAAAAAAGAAAGGCAAAGCGGAGATTTAAGAAAAAAAAAAAAAAAA
>NIJG01000099.1:1011587-1176644 GCA_002201625.1 Euglossa dilemma | reverse complement strand
AATAAGTGTATATGTATATATATATATATATAATATGTATACGTAAAAGTAATTGTCGGAAGGGTCTTACCCTGGAGGACGAGGGGGCACTTCCGGCACTCCCAATGGCCCAGCTCTTGGCAGGGCCATCGCTAACCACAGCCTCACCTAGTTAGGACATTGTAACAGTAGGCGTTACCACCAATCTTTCATTAGAGATAATGCGTTTTCTTACAAGAAGCGGGCGTATTCGTGTTCGTGTGTCGAGCACACACCTTTCAATCCTGTACATATATGTAGATAGGCACACACATAGCTATACTTGTTCTCACGCACACGAGAGAGACGCGCGGGCTATCGGGAGGGTTTTCGCGTGGTCGAAAGAGGCCTACGGGCCCCGAATCCGATCGTCAAAAGCCGTTAGTGCCGTTTTCGAAATGTCGATAAATTCACCCGTTGTACGCTTACGAGAAAAAAAGGGAGAGAGAGAGAGATAGAGAGAGAGAGACAGAGAAAGAGAGAGAGACATTGACCATAGAAAAAGCCGAACGAATTAACCTTGCGTCCGATCGAATGGCACTTTTCGCGAATGAACGAGTTCATTCAATTAAACGCGAATTTTCCGCGAATTTTACGCGATGCCGGAGAATTATACGAATGTACGCGATAGTTTATCGCGAGACGAATTTGAAGAAGAACGAGGGTAATAAAGGGACGATGATTCGACGTGGCAACGATTGGGAAACGTGATGCAACGTGGCTCGAAACTCTGGACGAAAAAGCAGTTCTATCGGTACCATTTTTACTGCTGAATCGCGATTCGTCCCTGCAACGAACAGGTTTCCTGGAAATTTACTTCGGTGACGTTGAGGTTTGGATGATACTTTAAGTTGGATAATTTTTTTCCACGATATCGAGAACGTGATATCCTCACGAGGAGAAATTTCACGGACTAGCACGGAATTCGTCACAGCGTAATCGAATGGTACGTGTATAAATCAAGCGAGAGTTTATGTAAAATATAATATGCAGGATCCCTGTAATACTTTTTCACAGCTTCCAGCATGTTACGCGCGCTATTTACAACGTACAGAAATTGGAATTGAAAATCCGTGAACAGTGTGCAGCGGAACGTGAAATTCGACTTCTTCGATTTTGTTAGTAACGAGGTAACCAATGAAGATCGTTAAACGACTCGAGCAAAGAAATTCCTCCATGTCGTGTATCGTAATCGTAGGCGAGGTGAGAATTAATCGAACTAATCGCGTGTACGCGGTTCGATTGACCTTCGGAACTTTTGGAAAGCAAGAAAGAAACGAAATCGAAACTAATTTCTTTTCCGTCCATTTTTCACAAGCTGTTCTCGACTACCCTCTCGACTGACACACCACTTTCAAAAGGGAAAACGGATCTCCTCTTTCTACGGACGTACCTGCAGAAGACATTTCGAACGTCAGACCGAGTGCTTCGAGATCGTCCTGAGATACTTGACCAGAAAGGTTGTTCTGAATGTTGTTAGGTACCCTTTGCTGTTGCTGTTGTTGCGTTCGTGCGCCAACGATCGCTCTCAATTCTTGCCTCACGAACTCCGAAGTACTGCTAGCGTTTCCTGTGACAAAACAAAAACGAACTCGTCAGACCTTTTTGATACACCTCGCGACCTAGCCACGATCTTCCTTTTCTCTTTATCATTTCTATTCTTATCCTGTCCTTTCATCGTCGTTATTCCTCTCTCTCTCTTTAGCCGGCAAATCGATGGTAAACATACCACGTGTAGTTACTTATAGACCGTGTATTATTGTGCAAGCCGTAACGTAAAAGTTAGTCAAAGGTAACAGGATGAATGCTTTATTACAAAATGCGGTATTTACAATATTGCGTTGACATAGGTTCGATAAATGACTTATCCTGTAACAAATCGATACCTGCAGCCCATCCGTTCGTGGATATTTGTCATGACTTTCAAGCACGATGAAGTTCTCGGTGGAAAGAGAGATAGTAAAGAAAACAAAAATTTAGAAAAAAAAAAAAAAAAAAAAAGAAAATAAATAAAGGTGCTATCAGGAGACAAAGCTTCGTTCGCTAGAGGAGCACCGTAACGAAAGCTTCAGCTACATTTTGTCTCGTTCTTTCTTTTTTCTTTTACTTTTTCTTTCTTCTCTGTTTGCTTTCTGTAAGGTAACGTTTATAAGACAGAGCTCCAACAAACATTTAACCTAAATTGTGCTCGACGATACTTAGTAACATTGCGTTTAGTGACAATGATTAATCACAAAAGCTCGATGCACTGTACATGAGAATGCGTCGTTGTTAGTAATATCTTCTTAGTTTCGTTATTTAAGACATACGATCGCTTCTGAAAACCGTGGACTCGCACATTTTTTAATTCTACCGTACGGATAAACGTTGAATGGAAATTGGAGAATGATTAAAGTGACCAAGTGCTCTGGATTTTTCTTTTTTTTTTTTAGTACAATTTTAGTTTTGCATGAAATTTAATAGTAAACGAGACTATAACTATCGACGTTATCGATATTCTTTGATGGTTCTCTTAACAATTGTTACGAGCTGCTTAAAAAAAATATATATAATTTTAAGACTTATCCTATGTATTTGTTTCTTTCTTCGTTGAAGAGATAAGAATTAAAAGTATTGGTGATGCATTGGTATTTGTAATGTACGCATACTCGAACATAACGAAATAATTTCTATCCTATAATGCAAAGTTTGATCGAGAATTGAGAGCAATAAAAACCATACCGAACCGAAGCAAACAAACATAAATAACCGTCTGTATTAATCATGCTCCAATTATAAAATAACGCAACATATAACGAATGCTACAAACACGTAGAAAATAATTCGTACGCATGAATAAAAATTGCAAATGAAACGAAGATTGATGGAAAACATAAACAGAAGAGAAACGAAACAGCGTGATAATAACAAGCATACAAAATTGAACGGCTGGAAATTATGAATAATGATTGTCTGAAGTCAATATAAATTACACCGATATATGCGAAATTAATTTAATATGCTTTCGTAACGATGGAAATGAAATAGGTCCACGATCTGGCATAAAAACTGCAAAATAATAGATATCTGCTTCCGACTTTGAATCAAAAATCGCTATTGATTAAATAAAACTTCGTCGAACGTTGAATAAAATTTATAAACAGAGTTTCTTTGAAAATCAGCTATTCAATGAAAGGAAAAAAAAAAAAATGAAGAAACATTTTGCGTTTTAAACTCTACGAATAATATACTGACTCAGCGACAAGAGTGGTGCAAGCAATTCGCTTTTACACGTTATCGTTGTTATCATTTCTAATTTCACTAATACAAGAAATCCAATCTTACGATATAGAGATAGCAGTAGGTAATATATTAGTTATAACACAGACTTCGTATATGTGGTGCAAGTGATAGTGACGCTAATTTACGTGGTCCGGAAGTGCCGGAGGTAGTCACTAAATAGTGCAAGTTCGTTCTGAACCGGAAATGGGCAAATCAGCATTCAAAGTACGATGTCCAGCAACCAGAAAATTTGCACGCCAAAGAGCGCAATGCTCTAATTTATTTGCAAAATAAACTTTTAATAAAGAGAACGATATGTTTAAAAATTAATAATTTGAACCACTTCTATTAAAATGATATACTATTTCACAACGTTAATAGCCTATTTCTGTCGTAAATTTAAAAACCATTTTTCGATATAACGAAAATCAAATTAAAATCTGTACTTTTGCCATTCGCTATATTTTTCCTATCGATATTGTTACCGTTCTATTTTATTATAATTGTTATTTTTTAAGTAGCTCTACAGTGTTGCGACGAATTTTAGAAAGCAACTTGTATACGATTTGCCCGCTTCCGTTTCCGGTCCACCTTAAACAGTACGGTGATTTTAACGCATACGAGTCACAAGAGAGGTACCTAAAAAGATATGATACAAAGGGCAATCTTTCCTACGTGACTTATCTACTATGTCATTACATATAAGTACATCAGTGTCTACAATCACCATAGGAAAGTGTAGTCTCTATATCGCTAAAAAAAAAAAGGAAGTAGAGTGCACAATCGAACATTATGTTTGTATCGCTGGAATTAGTGTGAGAAGAGGTGTATCGCGTGAATGGGAATGAATTTGTATTATGTTACATCACGATTCTTAGGAACACAGACGAATCGATTTTACTCCCAGAGACACGAGGCGTTTCACCGCGTTTTTACAAAATGTATGCGTTTCAGTGAACGAACATTTGACAAAACTCTTGCCACGGAAAGATCCGATTGTTTTTCATCGTTAGGGTCACGTGTGGATTTGTTATTCACAAAATGAAAGGATCATCTGGTGAGAGTATGAAATTGTCCGCGTCAGTTTATACCGTTAGTGACAGCTGTTCCTTTCTTCCTATTAATTACGTTGCAAAAATTCGGATACGTCACTCGTGTAAATATTCAACTGCTTATTCCTCGTTATAAATATTTAAACGGTAAGGAACGCTAAACGTGATTCATTCTTAAGCGAAATGAAGCGAAATTGTATATATTTCCTTGACAGGAGACCGAACAATTTAAGCATTTTACTTTCTTAAGAATCGAAATTTCCGAAAATTTGCAAAGTATAAGAAACCGTGAAAGAAAGAAAACTGGAACAAGTAACGTATGCGTATCTTCGAAACGTAACCGAAGAAACAAGAAAAGGGGAAGGTCACAGCGTTCTTCGATTCGCAAATTCATACTACTGATGGCGAACGAAGAATACATTCCACGGTTATGGTGATTACGCCGATAGCCGGTTCTCAAACTTATGAACAAAAGCACCATGCAACATTTAACGCTATTTCGATATAGGACACGTTGCTTGGTCTCGCGTTGGTCTCCAGTTAGGTATACCATAGAATGATCCTTGGAGAAGAGAAACAGAAGTAGAGAATTATGAAGATGATCAGCTAACTACAAGAACCACGAGAAAACGGAAAGCTCGAACTGGAGTGAACCGTCAGGGAACAATATGTGTTTGAGGGGGATGCATAAGACAATGAGTTGGCTGTTTCTTCGAACTTCACAGGAGTACTATCCAACAACGGTGGTACAAGCATGATTCTATCGTTTCAATTGCATCTAGCAAGCAGGAATGATGTATCCTCGATGAATAGAGTAATGACGGTAACAACGGAACGGACGAGAACGATAGGTCGACTGAACGAGAGGTGAAGTGGTCCGAATGACGTTAAATGAAACGCAAGGAACTCCACAGTGTCTGATTAGCCACGCAACAAGCACCATTTCCCACATGAGATGTAAAAGAGGAGATTTACAGGACGTCTATGATGACAGTGAGTATATACTGAACGCATGAAAAAACGCTGCAGCTTAGATGGTCGTTATATTTACACTTGCTTAGGTAGATACATCGATGGGTGGATGGTGATAGAGAATAATGTGCTTTTCCATGTACCAACAAAAGGAGAAAAAAAAAAAAAAAAAAAAAAAAAAAAAAAAAAAAAAAAAAAAAAAACAGAATGTCTCATGCCGTTGTAGCCGATTTTGTGACACGAGGCAATTTAGATACAAAGAAGGGCATATACGGAAGGGGGTGTGATGATGACGAAGTGATGGTCACATGACATTAAGTGGTCACATGACTTACCACCCAATTGGTGATTGACAGGATTACCGGGAGGCAAAGGCCTGGCGTCCTGCGTGTCCCCAGGCCCTGACGAATAGAGTGGAACAGACGTCCGATCGTAACAGAACTGATTGTTCTGCATGTCAGCTGTGTTGATAGTATTGGCGGTCGTGTGGTATATCATAGAAGAATGTTGTTGGTTGGAGAAGTGTTGTTGGGTATTCGTTACGTTGTGTTGATTGTGAGTCGGTGTTGCCGGGTTGCAACCCGAATGTGGATGACTAGGTGAAAGAAGAGGTTGTTCCTTACTCACTCCGCCGTAGTGCCGGGGCGAACCTACCCCACCTGCAACATCAAGCTTGTCTATCTCCTTGTTCCTCGCATCTCATAGCAAAAACGTTTATAACGCTTCTAGTCAGCTTTCCTCCATGCTCCGCTTCGAGATTAGAATTGTTTAGTTTTATTACGATATAGCTTTGATACAGTCGATGGTGTTTTTTCTGTTCTTTTTTTTTTGGTTTCATTATAAATTATTCGTTAAAAGCCGATACGGATATTAAGTGCATATTACAGTGGATGATTTAAAAATTTGTCACGCTATTTTTCCTTTCTTCTCAATTATTTCTTTGCACGATTTTAAATACGATTTAAAGTTGCAAGAACGTTACGAATTAACAGCGACATTTTAGTTTTAAAACGGGATTGAATTTATGACACTTCTATTAATAAGAACAGTATTAATGTTTCAAGGCGTGTAGTATAAAATTTAGTCGAAACGATTGCCATCGAGTAAACGTGACGGAACATACTGATGTGAAAAATGAAGAAAAACATCTATACGCATATCTATCTAATCTAAACGTACTTGTTCTGTTTCTGAATATTGCATACAACAGAGAAACACATATTTGAAACAGTGGTATACTTACCTACGTGGACAAAAGATATTTATTCAAATCACACCTTTCCGTTCCATATGCGCATTATTGCGTTTACTTATACGAATACTTAAAATTAACCACACTAATAATATGGAGTACTGATTATTTGTAACGACACCGGCACGATAACCGAAATCACAGCGCGATCACCGTCTTTAAATTCTTGAACGCTTTGCACAAAATACGGGTGAAGTTAAGATTTATAGTTACACAAATACCTTAACACATTAAAAATCATCTACGAACTCTCTTTTTCTCCCTCTCTCTTTCTTTCTGTAAACGCTCGATTCGCAAATGCTAATAACACAATTTTTACATATTACGATCACATAAAAAAAATATCACAGCCTATACAATCGAAGATACACGATTTAAACGTAATAAATGCACAACTGCTGGATTAGTAGCAGCGACCGGAAAAATAGTCCCAATGTATATATCCGTAATATGCAGAACTGCACCGGGAATAAGAACGCATTTCGAGTAGAATATCAACCTACCTGGCAACTGAGTCGTGGCTGAAGGTGTAGACGTGGTCCGTTGCAACCGATATTGGGCTGAAGGATTTGGAGCACCAGGATTAGGACCAGGTGGAAATTGGCTAGCTGTAGGTGACGTAGGTGGAGGAAAGGTTTCCGCCGGAAACGGAGATTGCCGAGCAGACGCTGGTGTCCCCGGCGACGGCATCGATCTTTGTTGCTGCTGCAACTGCTGCTGGGCGGTAGGCTGTTGCTGCGATCTCACCTGGTTAACGGTGAATAATCTCGGGGTATTACCATAGTTGCCCTTAATCACAAAACGTAAAAGGGAAATTAAATATTCGCAATGTCGAGCCGTAAACAAAAAAAAAAAAAACAAAAAAAATAAAAAAATAAAAAGAAAACGAAAGTCGCGTAAACGTGGGTACAGGTAAGCAATGAAAATTATTCTAAGAAGCCACGCGTGCACCCCTTTCGATTAAATAAAAATAAAACTTAAAAATACAAATGAAACTACGCGCCAAGCATTTAGGACGCCTTCTCTAATTAAACGACTCGTGAAACGTACTTGCGTCACTCGTGGCGACAACGGCTGAGGATGTGAGAATGACAAAATACCAGCGGGAGAATGCGGCGAGAGTCGTGCTGCCGCAGACACTTGTTGACCACTGTTAAAATTACTGTTTACGATAGGGCTGAAAACAAAATTCATGGTTAAATAACGGCGAAATAATTATTAACTCCATTAACTAATATATGTATAATCTAGCTGCTCATAGAGGTTGCTCACTGTTGCGGTAACGTCGAAGGATGAGAGTACGAATGAGCAAGTCGGTGACCGGAAGGCATCTGGACGGATCCCCCATAACCTGGAGACACTTGTGAATCTGGGACACTCGACCGCTGAGAACAATAACGGTTTATGCAAATCTCCCCTTTGTATTTCAATACGATAATTCGGTCTAATTCTATGATTACCTGTAACGATACATTTGGCGCAACAGTATTGTTTAGAAGATTATCGATATTGTGAATGCCGGTGGTAATTTGGTCCGTAGCTGTAGCATTGGAAGGAATGAGTAATTGCTGCTGCTGCTGTTGCTGCAACAACCTCTGCTTCAATTGTTGCTGCTGCTGCTGCTGTATCAATTTGGTTCGCTGTTGTTGCAACTGCAATTGTTGCTGCTGCGTGAACTGAGCGGTCGTCTGCCTGACGCCCGGTTGCGTGTTAAACCTCATCCTTGGCTGTTGCTGATACATCGGTGGTGGTTGGTAACTATGACTCGTCGTTACAGGTGTGGTACCCAGCTAAAGAATTATATCGTTCGTAAATATTAATTATAACGACTGCGCGACGCTGTAACGAGTACACGCGGCGGATAATACCGCTAGAGCTACTGTTAAGAGTATACGCGTATTTAGACGTAGATTATGATTATTGCAAGCGCGTTATAAAAATATGCACGAAAGGGGTATCAACTTACTGCGGTGGAGTAAGCTGGAGGTGTGCCAGGAATTGTTATGGTGGAAGACGTTGGATTTACGGCAGTCTCGCATAACATCAACGACTTCTGTATCGCGTTAATCGCCATTTTCTCGTTCAACGCGTTGTCCTGCGGCGTTTCGATTACATCTAGGAGATTTGCTATCGCAGACGAATCTATTGAATAAAAATTATTGTCTATAATGATAATTACTTTCGCTGTCACGCGTAACAGGCTGCACAAATGCTTCTCGCGAGAGTGTTAGCTTATTGCTGGCAAGTGTATCTCCGAACGTGATAGCATCGTTAAGGAAAGCAAAATCACAAGGTTTACAATTATGCCGTGACAGCGAAGGTATAGAGTTATATATTTAAGATACATAAGTATACAGGAGTGAAAGACGAGTATACATTAGGTACGGTTCGTGCGTTTAGTAACGGTGATAATTAATTGCATACCTGTAATAGCTTCATCCGGTACGATCTCGATAACTTGATCTAAAATATCGGAAAGATCAGGGTCTGATGACTGGTTATTCCAACTACTAGGATCGGTGTTTCTTTGACGATACTCCCCGCTGCCCGCAAATTCCGAATCCATTTGACCCATTTGAGGTCTTTGTTGCTGCAAACACGCATAGCAGATCTTGTGATCGTTCGTTCAACTTTGTACGGCTCCTGCCTTTTATTTTCGAAAACGTTTTCTCACGGTATGTCAAATTATTCTCGCGGCTCGATCATCGCGCAACATGATAAATCGACTATTACCTGACTTAGCATATGAGTGAGGTAGGTACTGGTTGTTTGACGAGGTAGTTGTCTCGACTGGCTTTGGAGAGGAGTTCGTGTGGAAGTAGCGGTTGTCGTAATCGTGTTATTGCCACCAACCGACTGCATGCTGCCACCTGTCCAAGGTTGCTGCTGCTGCTGCTGTTGTTGTGGCTGGGACTGTGGTTGTGATTGCTGCTGCGGCTGTTGCGGTTTCAACCCTAGGCGAGGCAGCTTATCCTTTTATAACAAAGAAAAACATCGATTAATTACCTGGTCTTTTCTTTGAACTTTCGAAACATCGCAACCAGTAACGTTCTTGTAACGAGAATGCTACGGAATATTCATCAACGGAGAGTAATTAGATATTTAATTACCTGAGGCGTTGCCGATATCACAGACGCAGGTATTGGTGGGATGGTGGTTGGCTGAGGAGGCTGCTTAGCCAATAACGAAGCCAACATCTTGTTCCTCTCCCAGAGCTTGCTGGTCGCGTTGGTTGACGTGCCGGAAGAGGATACTTGGTGTGACCCGTCCATGGGACGTTTCGCTGCTATATTCAAGTCGCCATCTTCGCCGGGTCTCTTCTGACCGACCTGAGTGGTGCCACCAAGGCCAACGTTGTCACTCGATTGAGACGGCGATGGCGTGGTATTCCGGAATCCAAGACTTCGCAACAGAGAATCCTCCTCCCGAGTTTGCGACTTACACTGTTCGTATTACAGCATTCCATTAGTTACACCGAAGAAATACCATTGATCTTGATATTCGTTTAACTCGAGACGGTTGGCTCGTGACCACCTACCTGTTGCCCTTGTACTTTCCTCTCGTCATCTTGGTCTTTCAGAAGCTCTTGCAGGAGTTCGTTCCTCTTCTTCAATCCGGCGCGAGCTTCTTCGTCCTCGTCGTCGTTCTTTTCGTTTAATAGCTTCTTGAAAAAAAGGTAGACTTAGTAAAGTTACAATCAACAAGTTCCTATATATAATTACATAACAGAACAGTGCGATCAACCAATAGTTATCGTCCTTTCTAATCCTTTGACACACGATACATGACAAGTGTATCGGAACCGCTATCGACGATTCGTTAATACAATCTGTTATATCAATGACAAGAATATCGCGAAAGAACAACTGCCTCGCGATATAGAATATTGGTTGACCGCGTTCGTAAAGAAAGCTGAGAAAAACGAGGAACAAGACCAAAGGAAAAGGGAAAAGAATAGAAAAAAAAAACAAACAAAAAGGGGGTGGGGGAGAACGATAATATAAAGCAGATGAAAGCAGAGACCGATTGGCACCAGTCCGATGCCAGTTGGAATTCGATGCCAATGATCAGCTTGTTTACCTGTAACAGCATATTATTTCCAAGCGAAGGTTTCGAATGCTCCATGCTCGGTTTCGGCATGTTGCTAGGACTCGTGTGCACTTTATTATTATGCTCCGGATGAAAATCGTCCTCGTCTGGCTGATTCAACAAGATCTTTAATATCCTATGCTTATTTTGGCTCTCGGAATCGTTATTCGCATTGTCCTGACTGTCCTCACTAGCACTAGTCCCCTTGGTCAACAAGTTTCTCAGTCTACCGGACTCGGTGGACACAACACTGTTCTGAGTTTCGACAACGGCCGCGGAGGCGCCGGTCTGTCCGGCCGCGGCTGCGGCTGCTGCGGCCGCGGCGACGGCCGCTGTTCCAGCGACGGAGCCCGCGTTGTTTCTCGCGTTGCTGCCCTCCATGCTGGATTGGTTGGTGGTCGAGCATCCGGTCTTCCCTTCATCCTGTCTCTTGGGCGTCAATCCGGCTGCTCCGTTGGCACTAACACTACTAGCAGCGCTGTTCGTCAAGGAGGACGTCTGTGATTCCTGAAGCGGACTGAAGGGGAACGAATTACTGAAGGTGTGAGCCGCGTTGCCTGAAGTCGGGCTGAACGCGCGTAGGGGACTGCAGTGAGGCGCCACCGCCGAATTAGAGGAGAACGTTCCCTGGGGACTCGGAGATGTCGGGGCTGGCTGGGAAGATGGTCGTGAGTTTGGTGGCCCGCTCGCTCTCGATTCGGGCCTATCTGCCCACCCGCTGCTACTATCCAAGTCCCATGTGGAACTGGGGAAGAGCTCGAATTCCAAGTCCATGTTCCCCGAAAAGTGGTTGAACGGATTACTGGTACTTAGCGACGGCAGGGGGTTGCAGGACTCAGCCGCGCTAAACACTATCGAGTTTGACAATGTCGCGCCGGAACCGGTGTTCGACGACGTGCCCGCCAACCCCCGACTACTGATACCACTCACTTGACCGTTCAGATGCGCCACGGACATCAGCGGGCCACCCACGTTATTGTTATTGTTACCATTATTATTATTACTATTATTCGCACAACGGTTACTAGAGTGTCCGGAGCACACTTTGTTGTTGGAAAGCTGACCACCCTCGATAGGCGTTAAGTCATTGTCCCTATCATGGACAAGAAACAAAACAACACATGTATTTGCCAGTTACCATAAAAAACACTTTTTTTTTCTGTTTAGTCTAACACTAAGCATTACTATGTACTATGTAACGGTTTGCGTTGCACGCGGTGAACAGTGCTCGGCAATCTCGTATCCTCGTCAAAGCTACCGGTAACGATGCCAATGGGGTTCGATGGTCGAACAGATTTTTCTTTCTTCGACAGAGAGAGAGAGAGAGAAAGAGAGAGAGAGAGAGAGAGAGAGAAACGATGGACAGAAATTGATAGAAGGATGAACGCGTTGTTAAACGTTGCTCGAGAAGAAAATTTTTCAGAGATGTTCTTCGTGTCGCGCGCACTGTTTACCGAGAAACCTTCAGCATCAATCGTACCGTTTTCATACCCTGATGCAAGCTGCACGACCGTAAGCAAGATTTCGCCGCGTTCTACGATAATCACGGTAAACCTTACTTCCGTCGAACAATTGCAACCTGAACGTTAGGTGAACGCAAAACGCTTTGGCAACTTTAGTCTCAACTTCGTTTCTTGTTTTCGATCTACTTTTCCACGCGTCGAGTTATTTCGCGGGCAAAAATAAATCTGTAGAAAGGAAGAGAAAAATGGGAGAAAAAAGAGACGGAGATTGATATTTCGTTATTTCTTCGCGATAATTTAAGAGGAGTGTTCTCAGGACGAGAAATCAGAAATGCAATTAATCACGTGTGTCTTGCAATCACCGTTTGCCTCGTAGATGTTAAACATCGCGAAATTCGTAAATCGGGAATGAAAATGGCAAGGTTCGCGCGAAGAAGTTGTTTTAAACTTTCGACCTGAACAACAGCTGCAGCAATAAACGCTGTAACAGTTTCACCTGCAACCTTTGCCATTCCCGGTTCGACGACAACGTATGAAAAGTGTGACCGTGTGGAAACAAACATTGGAAGGAGCCGTGTGGTGAGATAACGATTAAAATCAGCGTGTGTGTGTACATGTATGTGTACACGTGTGTGTGTGTGTGTGATACATAGTAATTATTAGCAGACGAAGTGTTAGAAAGCGATATATAAAAGCGATAAACGAGATCGTAATCGTAAAACGTCACATTGTGGGGGTATATTGTTTCAATTTCAAGAGTGGCCAGATCTCCAACACCGAGAGGAAAACCCGTGTGTCGCGATACATGCAAAGACTTTCTAGAAACCTAAAAAAAAAAAAAAAAAAAAACCATCACGGAAAAGCCTGTGCGAAACTTTCGAAGTAAAAAAAAACCGGCATAAACAAATTCGTGTCGTTTTTCTCTCTTTCCGTTTCTGAGATTAAAACCTACTACCAAATTCGTCTTTTCTTCTTTTTTGTTTCTGTTTCTCTGTCTTCCAATTAGTCCGAGAATGTTACTGAAGCGATAGCGATAAGATAAACACGGTAAAATTAGGCAAATAGAATAAATTAGCGGAAACCTAACGCAGCGGGAAATTCATAGGTAGAATAATATGTCGTGTAGATATAGTCACCCTTGCCTACGTGTTCCGATAGAACGGTAATAAAGCGATATGAAGGAGTAGTACGTTGACTTAATTATCCAGTAGAACGTCGATTACCGAAGAGCTTTAACGACTCCAATTACAGGACAATCAAGCCAACGATCGAATACTGGAAAATACACTGATCGTCTAATTATTCGCTACTTTACCCTGGTTTAACTACCAATTTATCGATAATCCTGGAATATTCGTAATAATCGACATTCTATTGGCTCGTCCCTGGTGTCTTCGCTTAATGTTAATAATTGTACGATTATACTTAATTAACGTCGACACATTGAGTACCATAGATAGCGAGATTCGAGAATACGTGGAAACTCTTTAAAATTATGTCTAATAAACAAGACTCTGTATGTATCCTCGTATTTTGATAGTCAATGTATTAAGATATTCAACCCCAGATTAATCGCGATTTAAGATTCTCGTTAGATAAAAGATCAGTGATAAATCGTACTCGAAAAGGGAATGTGAAAATAGATTTTCGAACGACCTTCAGAGCCACGAGAGCATTTATTAACGTAATTATTAATCCGAGGGTGAATCAGTCTTCAGGAAGATGCACGTACGTTTGTACTTTACGATTAAAATATGTAAAAGGAGAGTATAAAACCAGTGAACTTACCCAATGATGGTATTGGTGGCCATAATGAAGTCGGTAACAAGTGTATTCATCACATTTGCTTTGAAAAGCTTTGACTTTGTTTGAATGTTAAGGAACTTATCAGGACTAACGCGTAGTCGGTACACACCACTGGTACTCTCGCCGACTTGAAGCGTATCGTTCAAATGTGCAGTTAGCTTACTGAGATCATGAGGGTGGCACAAATCCTTTATCGTAGTGCCAATCAGCTCCTGCAATCAGATATTCCAAATAATTATACCGAATTAAAGGGAGTAGCCTCGTGAGAAGAAACTAGGTCGAATCTAGGTGAAAATTAGCCTTTCCTGTAGACATATCGAATCGAGGAAAGAACAAAACGAAACGAAAAGAAAAGAAAAAGGAAAAAGAAACAAACCCGGTTACCAAACTCATCCTCTTCGAAAGACTCGATCGTTATAAAAATAGATTCGTCCCTTTATAAAGTTAAATAACACCCAACCGATGTGTAAGAAAAATAGCGAATTTGAAAATAAGATGTATAAGGAATGTGTTCCGTGTCGCTCTTACCTTGCTTAGGTACTCGGAGTAAGGAGGCGACAACCAGATAACATCAACCGCGATAATCTTCCCCGTGGTGTCCAATTTGACAGTGAACTGCTCGATGGGCGGACCAATGGACTTCTCGTTCGGGGGTATCCTGCGAGCCACGCACATTACGCAAGGACCGTTGTCCGAAGATTCAGAGGATACGTCACCGCTCTCCAGACGATCGCTATTATTTGGCAAAAGAGCTGAACAGATTTGCATAGACTCGTATTTCGATACTCGTTGCTGCTTCTCTTCCATAGTCTCTTCTTTATCATCAGGAGGCTTCACCAAGAAGCGGCAATTGAACGTACGGTTCCTTTGGGGCTGCTGCTCGTTCGTCCAGCCTGGATTACACACAGTAAAATTCGTTACTCTCGAATACTGCAAGTCGGATCGTATATTACAAGAATGACGAAGCATCGAGTACTCGAGTGCTAGCGAAAATATCGGATAGTTTTGCGAATGAAACTGATGAACGGTTCGAGCGAAGTAACGAATGTTTCGAGATGCCGTGGTAAAAATAATTTTGACCCAGAATCTGATCGTTTTTGTATGAAAATGAGGAGCTTCGTGGAAAAGAGAGAAGCGAGTTGCATTCGTTTAATTAAAGAAACTTTTCCGCTCGCCATTAAGCTTGCAACGTCGTAAAGAGAATCGTGAAAGAGAAATTAGAAATAATTAAACAGATCGACCGCAATCTTCCCTGAATATTTTCTCCGATTAGAGTCGAATGTAAATGCGATCGATCGAGGTACACGATGGAGATTTTTCCAAACAGCCACGCCTCGTGCTGAATCGATTCGTTTCAACGGCGAGCCACCAAAAGAACGGAACTCGTTGGACGTGAAAAACGACGAGAAATTCGTGAACCGACGTAAAAGGCAGGGAAGAAAATTTCACGTGTCTTAACAGCTAAGAGGAAAAGGCTGGCCTGTCGAAGTGCAACGCGCTCCGCCAATGGCATCGCATTTCTGCTGAGCTACAGAATTTCAAAACTGTCTCCTTCCATTACACAAGATAAATCTTTCCGTTGCGGCCGCTACCGAAGTTCCATAACAAAGCGAGATAAACTGAAAAGTACACGTGCACGCCGCCCGGTAAATAGATGCTAAAGTTACATTATCATAACTACCCCCGACGCATACGAAACGCACTCATAAATAATCGTTTTATCGTGTGCTCGCGAGGACGAAAGACGTTCCACTCCAAAGGAGATTTAATCTCCATACATCTTCCACTCTTCGTTTAAGGAGAAAAAGAAAAAAGGAGGAAAAAAAGTATGCGAGAGAGAGAAAGAAAGAGAGAGGGGGGGGGGAGAGAAAAATGAGAAAAGGGAGGAAAAAAGTTAGCGTGGAAGGTAAAACGGTGATGTTCGAAATGAAAGAGAGTGAGACTGTATTCGGAAGGTATACGAACCTAATGGCATAGGCAACAAGCTCGGCATGAAGGTGTTGTGGTCTCCATGATGAATAATATTATAAATATCCTTGCCGAGCACATCATCCTTCGTGTAATTTATGTACTGCGTTATGTTATCTGTTACGTACTCCACTCGTCCCTCCGTATTTACAACAAATAGAAAGCCATCTAGCGCCTAGGCAAAAATTTCGAGTCAAGTTAGATGATTCTAGCAGCACGTTCGTGCTGAATGTTAATGATGGTCTACAGCGACCAAACAAGAAATATAATATTGATTAGACGAAAGGTTTTATGTGAAAGCACGGTAATTTATTTCGGCGTTAAATCACGTTTTATTCTCCTCCTCCTATGATACCCGATATTAAAAAGTTTTTAAGGATATGGCTGAAGAACTTATCTGCTTCGTATTTAATTAGCAGTTAACGTCTATTCTGTTGCACAAATCCGCGATTCGACTTTCGACTATAACACGCTTCTTCGGGATCATTCGTCCCGTTGAGATCTATTTTCTTGTAATCAATTCATAGGCAAGAAATGCGTCGGACAAAGAATTTAATGCGTCGCGTCGAGTCGAAAAGGAAAAAGGGAATTCTGTAAATTTCGCTTAAATAACGTAAACGTCTGAACTTCGGTTCGATTAAGTTTAACAAAGTACTCGATGAACTAGACCTTCACCTATGTTCTCGTAAGTAGTCGGTAAACAGGAACAAAAACGAGCCGAGTGCTTCAAGCGTTCATATATCAATGAACGAAAGCAACGAGAATAGAATAGATTGATGGAATTCGATTTAAATTGAATTGTACCTCGAGTAAAACAGGACCAACTTGATCGTTGGACAGTATGTTAGGATTCGAAGAAGACACTTCCCCCTGTTGTACGGCATGACTATTCGAGCCTTCCTGTTGCCTAATGTGCCGAATCTGTAAAAAAATTAAGTCATTTCTGCCGTTAATAACATTGAAATTGCGAAATGAATAAGTTGCAACAGCACATTTATGCGTTTTGAATTTTTGCACATCGAGTAAAATATATTACCGTAGAAAGAAGCGTGAAATAAAGGAATTTTAAACAATGCAAATATTTATTTATGCCAAATTTAACTACATTTAATTACATTAAAAGCACTGAACTGCTCGGTCTCTCGAATGAAAATACAAGAGTAATTAAAAGCAATGTTAAAGTAATTTATTACGAAGGCAAACGTAAATTAAAAAAGTATTCGCTTTCTCGTCTCTTAGCTAACGTTATTTCGCGTTATAAAACAAGGAGGGTTAACGGAATAAGAAGATAAAATTCTAATTCGTTTTAATAAAACAGTAAACTCCGCTGCAACGTTACAGTTTCACGTGTCAAGATAACGCAACAGCACAATGCTGATTTTGCGTTACATACATAGTTTGCATTTCTATGCTGGTTAAAACAAAACTGCATTCTGTTATACCTACTCATAATACGCGAAAAAAAAAGAAAAGAATTTCCATGAGTGACGATAAATAGCTGAACCTTTCATAAAATTCGTAAAAATCCTCGCCACGAGAGCCATTTTTGTCCTATATTATAAATCTTTTTCATCTTCAACTAGCAAATGAAAAAATACCTTAAATGAAATGTTCCTGTCCGTTCTCTAATTATGTCACGTTTTCAAATTGTCGATACTTGTAATTCTATTAATCATGTCATTAATAATACATGTCATTAACATGCTACAAAGAGAGAAACTAACAATTAGTCACTTATTTTTATCGCTAGTGGAAATGAAAAGATAACGAAACAACACGGTTATTTGAAATTGCTGTTAGTACAAATAAAGCTATAGATCGAATAGTTTTAAATAATACTTGTACAACAAATGATAAATCGAAACGCAATTCCAAATCAAATTATTTGAATTTCCGACCAAACTTTCGTATTTAATAATATTTCATATTATATTTTTGCCTCTCTCGATACTTGTAACGATACATAAAAAGATATTCTTTCATCCGTTATTTTTTCCGTTCTAGATATAGAATCTAGTAATAATCTAATAATATCGTGGCAAACACGAGTTTTTATCAAGCCGTTAAATAATAATGCAAAACCGCATAATTTCGTTTGTTCACAGAAAACCGCACTGCATATTGAATTTCGCATTACACATACTATGGCGCATACGGATTGTATTTAATGTAATGAATAATTTACAACGACCGCATTTTTCTCGCTCATTGTATTAATATTGAAAATTATTCTTTCTTTGTACTGCAACGAACCCAAATGTAACATTGCGCAAGACATTCAGATAACGATGCCATGACACTATCCAAAACAATGAATGCAACTTCCTGTAAAGAAATGTTAGAAGCTATAGAACAGAAAAATAATATAAATTGTCTTAAATGTTTCAATGCTATATATTTTTTTTAAATATTTGAATGATATCTTGTTATTTTAAAAACGAATTTAGGAAAATGAAAGAAAATGCAATAACATTTGCCATAATATAACGCGAGCGTTATTTTATAATTTCTCGAAAAAGGCAATAACTTCAATTTAAATTTAACGCATGGAGTAATTAATGTTTTATTTAGTTTTCGGCTCTGAGCATTAATTTTAACAGATTAAATACGAGTATGGAAAATTGTAATTGATAAAAACATAGAAATTAAAATCGCTGAATAAATAATAAATTCTGTGATGTATTTTAATTTTATGCCTCTGTCGCGAGCGAAATTTTTTATACTCGATCCGTACTATCGTGAAATGGTAAAATATGNAAAAAAAAAAAAAAGAGAGAAAGAGAACAATACGACAAAAATGAATTCTCTCGGTCGGAAAAACGTAACCGATGTAACAATAAAAAGTTCGAAAAATGTTTTCAATTAACCAAATATACCAAATAATATTTTCAATGGAAAGTTTTTCAATTGCACACAAATTTCCGAGCGATTCGTACAAAAGTTCTTAATTCCGACACGATTATCGACATCACACTGGCAAATATTTAAACTGATAATCCACATTCCTCCTCCTTATACGATAATTAAAAACAAACTGTCGTATCTGTCCTATCTGTCAGAAGTTTCAAACAATTACTCACCCACCTTTTTGTTACAATAACAAAGCACGAACATAATCACGTATGTCCTTCCAGACAATTATTCAGAGGTTAACACGATACTTCTTTGCTTAATTCGAATCCCTCGTTTTAAGTTAAATATTTCGCTGCAGGATTCAAGATATTAATTTATCACGATGAATGACTTATAAAATAAAATTACGCTTGATAATAGCCGAGCAGAATATGCGAACAAAACTAAAAATAACTTAGAATATTAACGAGCAAAGAGGAATAGATAATAGCTAGATAATTGAATAAAGAGCTTTATCCATTGTTTTTAAACAGATAACTGGAAAATAAACTTGTTCGGAAAGAATCATGCTATTATTCTTAATAGCAGTTAATATACTCGAAATTATATCTCCTTCCAAGAATGCGAGAAAAAGCAACGAGAGAAATCTATTACGAATAATTTCCGTCTTTTGCATTGTAAAACGATGTTAAAACACGATAAAAGTGCAAGAACATTGACACCTAGTTACAATTGCATTATCTAATTCTATTACGATCGTCAGTGCTTCCAATAATACGAAAATCGACGCTTATCAACGTTAGACTAAGATGTTACTCTGGAGAAGGCCAACGGATGAATTAGAAATATTTGTCACTTTCTCCTGTAATCTAGAAAATTACTAATAACCTTTCCTTCGATATTCATCTTCCGGTACAGAAATAGAGAAAAGGAAAATGCAGGCGAAATTGATATAAAAAAGAAGGGAAAAAAGCAAAAAAGAAAAAGAGAGGAATCGTTCAATAATAAATCTCACAACGGTGTACAAATACAGTTAACGGTTAAAAAAGAAAAAGCGTGAACTCCGCAACGCTGCCATTCAAAGTCCCAAGGTTAGTCGTAAGTGGAACACGAACAGAGAAGGGAAAGTAAATCTCTGCGTTACCGACCGGGTTTCGGACAGAAGCGTGCGGGAAAAGCTCGTCCTTGAGCTCATATTTCCCAGCACCGATAGATCGCGCTCGCAATCGGAATGAATTTAAGCACACGGGCACACAACGTGCCGTGGCCTCGAAAAGTCGGTGACTCGGCGGCTGAGTCCGACAAACGGTTTGCGACGTTGCCGCTAGCCTCCGCTTTAAAGCGTATATATTTCTCCTGTTCCATCACACGTCGCACGCGATAAATTCTTCCTCGGTCGCTTTCAGAGTCATCATCGATGTTCCCCTCTAATCGGCAACATCATCGAACCGAGCGGAGAATAGGCGACCGAATGAAAATGACACACGAAAGGGAAAACTGCGAGATCGATCGGGACGTGGATCGACATCGTGTCCGAATTGATAAACGTAAATTTCGAGCGAACTTTCAGTGGTGTATCAAAAAATCAGCATATACGGGACGATGGAAAACCCGATGGGAGAAAGGCTTTTATCGCAAATTTACGATTGATTCTACCTCGGTCACGTCGTTGGACACAGGATGCGCGTGGCTCTACTGCGCAGATGACGTCACACCAACTCTTGCTCCGGTAGCTCGGGTTATAACGCCGTTTGGAAGGTTTCCTATTGGCCTCGGTGACGTCACCCAAGGTCACGTGACAAACTCTCAAGAAGTAGTTTTTTTAACAACTCTTCGTGTATCTATGGAATTCATTTGCCAGGGTAACACGCCGGGCACGTTACGGCCAGAGTTCTACGTTTATCCTAGGCTCGTGAATTTCCTTTCGAAAACGTAAACCGCAATACGTCTGGCGCGAGAAGAAGACGGACGAGCGAAATATCGGCGACCCTGGCGCGAGGAATCGACATGTGCTCGTTCGTGAACCGCAGAACTAACATGCAGAAGAACAGACGGGAAGTTCGAGCCCCTTCCACGCCTGCTCTCCTTCTCACTCTCTCTCTCTCTCTCTCTCTTTCTCTTTGGTTCTACAAGTAAATAGACACGTTACTTGCGATTTAGACGGTAGGCTAGGACCATTATCGTTTTGTGTATTTTCAGCAAATCCGATATACAGCTGGTTAACTCTTGCGACCCTCTTTTGCCACGAGATAACACGGTTTGTTCAAAATGTTTTCATTCTCTGCCGGTAAACTCGTATGAGTGACGCGACTTCTAATACACCGTGAAAACACGGATGAAGGTAAGTCGGTGGGAGAGCGAGAAACTAACGAGAAATTGATTTTTGCAGGAAGAACGGCGAGACGAGGAAACGGCAACGCGAGGAGCACCGGTAACCTCCAAACACCGCTACTCTCGTTTGCGACGAAATCGATGAAAAGTTAAACTCAGCAACGCGAGTCTATTTCAAGCTACTAATCGAGCCTAGAAGCGAGCAGCGTGTTACCGAACGAGTCGAGTGCACGTCTTGCTTCCGAAACAAACGATGCTACCAACATCGAGGAACGTGAAGCGTTACCGCGTAACCGCGACCTGGAAACACACAGAGAGGCTGGAACGCGAATATCGATTAAGAATACCATAATGGCCGCCGGAGCAGCGTGGCTAAAAATTCTCGCTAATTTCCCGATTTCACGGCGGATCTCTCGATAAAACGAGGTTCGTCGACTGGCCGAGCGGGAAAAGGAGGGAGGATATGGCATATAGCGTCATTTCGCACGGTCCGATGGCTAGTTTCCGCAGCTCGCGAGACTGCTGCGCTCAGCTGTTCCTCTCGTCTTCGCGTGTTCCGACGTGCAGCGCGAATTTATGCGCGCAGCGCCATCCTCGTCGGCGGATCCCGGCGGAACAAAGAGAGAAAACGTATCGTTGCCCCGTTGTCGTAAATGGTGACGAGCGCAGTCGGTCATTTCCATGCAGACCCGGAGAAAAACGCTTCGTTAACACGCCACGAGTAGAACGCTATTCAGCGCGGAGAAAAATGTCTTCTTCTTTCCCAACTACGGGATACATTCCCTTTCCCTCCTCGGGGCGAAAGTTATTTTATCGATATATTTCGTTCCTTCCAGAAATAAATTTCGCCAGAGCCCGGAGAAAGAATACATTTAACTTCTTCGAACGAGACTACGCTTTGTTCCATCGTTCTCTTTCCATTCTTGTTTTCCACTTTCGTCCTCCCTTCGGTCTTTTTTCTCTCCACTTTCTTGCCTTTTAACGTATCCGAGAGGAGAAATTTATTTCCTAATTTCGCTGATTTATTCCAACGGATCCAGAGCATCCGGGCGAAGAGTGATTTATCTCTTTATTTCCAACGACAATTCATTTCCTAAGAAAACGTGCAGCGGCACACGGTGAATTGCGCGAAAAAAGAATCGCGGCACTTTCGACCGCGTTTCGCGTGCGCGACAGCGCTTAAACGCTCGCCCCGCAACGCGACGCGTTTTCAATGGTATCTCGCAACAGTATCTAGGAGAAACTGTCGGAACGCTTCAATGGATGTGCGCACGGGTCCGTATCTTGCCGCGTTCTTATTGACTGTTGCAGGTGAATCTTTTGGAACCAGTTTCCGAGCCGGAGAGATCGCTAACAAATGACTCGGCATCTTTAAAAACCTAGAAACTCGGTCCGCGTGGATCGCGCGGCCGTGATATGATGAATGAACATCTTAATCGCGCAACGTGCGAAAATAAAACGGCAGATTGAACCGGTCGATTATAATTAATCTACGTGCTGGGTAAAAGGTCTGGAAACTGGACGATGCTTCAGGAAATGAATCGAAGAGTACACGTACGATGAGTTAAATAAGTTTGCAGTTAATGGGATTGTTTTTATAGGCAGTTAGCGAAACGGCGTGGTCGAAGCATAGTTTTTGCGCTGGTTTAGGTAAGTACAGAACCCACTTGGAAGAGAGTAAGTGGCTTTAAAATGTCCATAAAATCTCCGCCCGCTTATTCCTTCCTCTCAAATTCTACTTCAATTTTACCCATCCCTGCCAGCCTCTATAAACTATTTTTTCCGCCCGCAATAACAGAATCGTCGTTCATTTCAGAAACCAATAACCACGATGCCCGACGACGCGACCAGCCTGGATCTACGAGGTGAATATTATTAGTACGTATCATTTTTTATCTCCTTACTGGTACCTCTTTGATGAGAAACGAAAAAGAAAAGAAAAAAGGAAGGAAAAAGGCAATAAAATCCGGCGTGTTTTTCAGGAACACTTGTCTCAACGAGGATCACCGTCAAGAGCCAACAAAAAATCTCCGTTTATGCGATTTCACCATAGTGACTGCGTACACGAAGGGGTAGGATGTAATATTAAATACTCGCGAGTAATATTAAGCCAACAGCGCGCAGTTAAGATACAAATCGCGCCTCTCGTTCGATCGAACGTCTCTGCCGATCACGGTAATTTTATCGACTTTCAAAGGGACTATTAAACGCGTGGAAAACGAGCATCAATTATCCACGGTTATGGTCGATAATCGAATAGATTTATCGGCCGGTTAAATGCGGGCTGTCGTCGAAAAGTTGGACGATCGTGACACGCGTCTCGCGGGTACCATTCTGAGAGGCTTTCGTTCTACGATCTTTTTCCAATCTCTTTCAATCTTTCTGTTTCTCTTTCTCTCTGGATCGGTCGATCGATCGACAACGGGGCGGGAAAAGATACGCGTTGTTCCGTACCGAATAATAGAATCGAGCTCTCGCGCGATTTACGACGGCGTTTATTTTCGTAAATGCAGTCACTCCGCTCTTAAGATCCGAAGAAACCGTCGCGTCACCGCGATGCTTCTCCGGCTTTTATTGTTTTTAATCGAGCGAACTAAACTCGCCTCTCGCCTTTCTCTACGCCGTTCGAAATTGTCGATTTTATTTTAGCGTGGCCGAGTGAAAGCCCGGCTGAAATGTTGCGTGGCGGAATACACGGATTTGGAACGCTCGAATTAGGAAAGAAATCTTTGACTTTGCACACCCGTCTCGAGTACGCGAACGGAGTAACGATTTGTCGACCAATTGCCCAATTGCTTCAGCTTCGAATCAGCTTGGATTACACGTTTAATAAGGTTGCAGAGGAAAAGCGACGAAACAGAGACGGGTGATAAATTAATAGGAAAGGAAAGTTTGCTTGATTAGATGGGGCTTTGCAGGTAACGATGATAAGTCGTTGATAAATGAAGCACCGACGGCGATAAAATTTAATAGTGGTCGTGTCTAATTCATCGTTGAATCAATATCGTATATCAGATTGTCGGGCAGCTTTGTCGGGAAAAATTGAAACGGTTACGCGCGTTGGATAAGTAAGTTAATTTTGAGAATTTCGATGGAAACGTGTATGGAGATTTTGCGAAGGAATTTCGATTGGAATTTTTTCGTTTCCTATCAGAGGAAAGATAGGATAAATGCTTATTCATCGAGAATATTATATAACCCGTTAAAGCATATTTTAACTGATAAATTAGCAAGACACGTACGAGACCCTAATTCTCCCTAATTCTTTCAATAAAAGAATCAAACGATTAAATTGGCTATTCGTTTATAATTATTCGAATAAGAATGATCTCCCCTCTCGATGTTACATCATCATTGAGTGACGATTACGGCTGCCAGTGATTCTAAATATATAACACAAAAGCATCAATACGGCATAGCGGAGACGATACCTTTCTGTTTCTTTGCTTCATTTTCAAAGGAACAATAGAAGTAATTTGAAGGAATTAACTAGTATAACTAGCCAATTAGTTATAACTCTCGGCTCGAGTACGTATAATTCTTCTTTTCACGTCGTGGTCTTGATTTCAAGGTCGACCGGATGATTTAAGCACCGAATAAATCAAAACCGAATTCCCTACCACCGTTAATCATATTAATGACGCGGAATTATCGAGAACGTCTCTTTTTTGGATCAACATTCAATCTCGCGTGCTTTTTAATTAGAAGCAAGAATGACAGGGATTAAAACGGAAAATAAGATACACGCGCGTTAAAGGGGGATAATGAAATCGAATGTTAATTCAAATTTCATACGACACCGTTCCCTACGTTAATAATAAAATAAATTTTAAACGCCGATCGCGATCGTAATTTAATATTACGAATTTTTAAATGGGCCTTCATATTGCATTACGATTTAAGCAGTACCTTCGTATTAATCCTACAAAGCAGACCTATTAATTCCATTAATACCGTATCAATGAAACAAGATCAATCTATCAAATTCAATTACAATTACGCAGGCTCAATCTCTTACTCGGTAACGACCGTTAAATCATTATATAATGCAATACAAATATCGTTGAAAGAAATATTATCCGCAATTCTATTTAAAATTCCAATTGGAAACTGGCATTAAAATTCATTATAACCTTAATCGCGTTACCATCGCATTTTCTTCGAATATAATCGCACTCTCGCGTTATTAAACGTGATTTACTCTTAGAAAGACACAAATAGAACGACTGGTTAAGAATCGTATCAATTCCCTTAATTATCGAATAACGAATATAACGATCATTTCCAGCGCGGGATAAAATTATAAATATCATATTATATAAAAGAGATTTGAAACAAAGGAAAGTTGAGGTTACAGGAAAAACGAGGTCAAGAAAATAATACCGCAACAAGAATTTATTCGATGTACACCGAAGAAATGTAACTACAAATATCTTATCGCGAAAAGGAAAAAGAAGAAGAAGGAAGAATTATAATAAAAACGCAAAATTTTATTTTCTCTTTCAGAACTGGTATTTCACGTTTCTTCTTCCCATTTCGATACAACTTTCACGCGTGTATATTACGAATATACTTATTTAGAGTATTTTTAAATCCCCCTGCCTCGTCCACCATTTTCCCAATTACAGCTACTTTTCATTTATAAAGTATCACAACCGAATCACGCTATTTATTACAAAAAANAAAAAAAAAAAAAAAAAAACTCGTCAAGCGACTCGAGACGAGGAAGGCGACGAGAGCGTCTACAATTTTGCAATAATTTTATAATCCTATAATTTTAATAAACAATTTTACGCCAAAGGTATTGATCCCGGGGAAACTACGTCGATAAAACTATTTTTACCCCCGTTGGCGAGCAAGAGTACTACAAACCCTTAAAGTCTTCAACGTTCTGTAAATAAACGCCCTGAGGAGTTCATCGCGTAACACGTTTCTCAGCGATTACCATAATTCTGAATATTTCATAGGAACATCGGTTCGCTCGTTTGGAGCGTAGCCAAAGGATCGAAGATTAATTCTCTCCTCGCCGATCCTCGCCGATCCTCGCGATCGGTGAAAGAGCCGCGCTGAGAAAAAACCGAAATACCGGCGATTTATTCCAGAAAGTTGAACAGTAGTTCGAAGGTGGCGCGATATCAATCCGGTCGAACCTGCTCTCAGTCAAGTTCGGACCTTCGTTCGCTATTAGGCGCACAGTTACGACACGTTACCAACGTCCTAAGATTTTTAGATCCGAAATCTCCGGGCTGCCGGACACCAACCGGTCTCGTATTCGTATAACGAGTCTCAAGGGCTCGGCTGAAGCGAGCGTTGTGTAACAGAGATGACATTAAATCCACTGATTTCGGAACTTTAAATAATTCCTGCTCGAGCCGTTATCTCTCTTCTCCTCAGGACGTGCATACCATTCGTGGAAAATAGAAACGCGTTATTCGCGTATCGCTGCAGCCGAGACTTCCCTGCGAACGCGACAGGATTTTAAGTGGAGAAAATTAGAGTTCGTTTGAATATGTAATAGTATATAATAATCTGGGAAATTTACTAGGACTTTAACCCGGAAGATGGAACGTCGCTTAAAAATTAATCCTATTAATCCAAGTACAGGGAAGTAATTAAATTTCTTTATTTTCAGTTTGAAATACTTTTCATTTTAATTTAACGAGTTAAGTTTGAAATTTGACAAAGAGGGAAGAATATTACTGGAAATTAACTCCGATATTACGGTTTCGCGTAAAATTTGTTTTACGTAATATTACTTTCCTTCCAAATATTTGTTAAAACGAATTTAAATACCGCAGAGTCAATAATTTGGAAGCGTTATTTTTCCAATAAAGCCGAGGATTTATTCACGCGCTAATTTATTCTTCGTTTATTTTTCAGTCTCTGGACAGGGAATCGGTAGGATCGCTTTCCCAATTTTAGTTTTATTGGAAATACATGCAAAGACGATTAGGACAGTTTTGACGAGCACGAATCGTCGAAATAAACAAGAAGGCTGTATAACTCGTTATTCGACCGTTGAAAAATGAACAAACCAAAACGAAATTATCACTGAATGCTATCACGATTACACAATCGTAGATAAATCCAGATATTATACAATTGCGAAAGAAAAATCGTTTGCACTTGCAACGAAAGATTCCCACGAGTCACGTCCACACACGCGCAATCTGAACGGTGAATTTCAACTGTGCCTTGCGTCTCGTCCAATTGCATTCGAGCTGTAATGAAAAACTGCAGGTTCATCGAAATTTAGCAGATGACCGTGCATCTTCGTTGAAGTTATCCGCCTGCTCGAAACCCTCGCGTTAATCAAAGTCTCCTCGATCGCGTAAACGCTTCTGCACGCGCGAAAGCCCGCGCCGAGCGTGCAATTTCACTTTCCATCGAGAACTGACCATGTCCAAAAATTTCGTCGAAACGCTGCCCACGAAATCGCGAGCGAAATACAGGCTCGACGGAAACTCCGGCGCGAAACCTTGCACGAACCTCTGAATATCGCGACACGAAGATAACGAACGATAACAGCGATCGAGAATGAAAAATACTCGGTAAAATCGTGATTTAGTTTAAACGACGATTACTACGGAAGACCTGGCACCGTCGTCAATTGCGTTTTTCTCAGGAAACGAACGAATCTTCGAAGGAGCATCCAGACCGAGGATAAAATTCAATTTCTAAGCGAAATACGAGATGCAATTAGGAAGGGAAGAGACGGAGAGAGAAGAGGTATAAAAAAAAAAAAGAAAAAATTGGAAACGGATCCGAAGATGTAGTACAAAGTCCTGTTTTGATAAAACGCTTATCGCGATAAAATGCCGTATTACATAAAATATAGAGAGCGGACTGATTATTTTATTTAATCTCCACGATATCGCGTTACGTTTTCGAGCAGATCAACCCACTTCGAGCCGCCTCGCAGCGTTTAATCCCTCGGTCCAACACGTTCGGTTTTGTGTTTCACGGCTGAGAATCGCCTTATGCTTCACGCGCATAAACGCATCGCGTCGGAAAAAAGCCGCGAAGAAAAAGGAAGAGTGGTATGAAAAAGAGGGGGAAAAAAAAAGAGAATTAACAGGCGGAAAATGAAATACCTTCGAAGCGACTCTAAATTATTTCAACTATTCCGCCGCTAGCCTCGAGGTAATCTTCTCGAGAGGAGCGAGTAGAGTCGAACCGGGAATGAAAACGCGAGGAATTTTTACGAAAGACGAGAAAAAGAAGGCAGAAGACAGAGGGTGGTTCGGAAGAAAACGCGATTGTTCGCGCTGGACAGGCAAGAAATCGATGCAAAATTCGACGCATGCGTTGAAATTTTTCTTTCACTTAAACGATACGATATACCTTATCGATCTTATCGTTATTCAAGAATAACGCGACGAGCCGGCAGAGACTCTGGCGAAACGATAATTTTCCCAGGTGAAAATAAACTCGCGCAAACTTCCCCGTGGAAATGGTTTTCTGTTAGAAAATCCCGACGCGGCAACCACGGGTCTGACAATCCTTGAGCAAGGATTTCGGAGATCGAGTTGACTTTCCTGAGAGAACCAGCGCGATTCTCTTCTGCGAGACGGGCTGCACGAACGCGTTCTGATCGCAGGATTTGCCACGTTCAGGTATAATTTACATCAAATCGAACGAACGCTTGCGACACAAACACGAGAACGCTTGACTTTGCTTGGTTGCTCGCGAACAAGAATAAATACTTCCTTTCCTTTCTCCTTTCCAGAACATTTTAGTTATTTAACGAGAGTAACTAGATTAGGTTAATTACATCGTTCAAGAAATTTGGACTAGAGCTTACTTTCCTGAAAATCAATTCCAAATCGATGCTCCATCACTCTCGGCTTTCGAACGTTGCGAGTTTGTCAAAAAAAGACGCGATACGGATTAAAATTCGCGTTAAACGGTGTTATCCTTTGGAAAAGAAATAGGGAAAACTAGAATTACGTAACTATTATTCAGACTTTCTTTTTCGTGGAAATATTTCGATTGGAATTGGTTCATAATTTAAAAAAAACGCAAATTAAAATAAGAGAAACACGTGTTCTATTATTCGAAAATTCTCATTTGCACATCTCTGTGCCCTAATTAAAACAGGTAATCACAGTTCTATTAATTTGAAATTAAATTCTCCTTTCACAGTACATAATTGGAATTCCAGGAAGCTTCAGCAAGGATTCGCGAAATATTGTATTTATAAGAAATAGAAATACTCCCACGAAATCGCTACGAGAGATATTGCCAGAAATAGCAAAGAAACGATAATAAAATTCGAAATGCCAGAATTCCAACTGCTATACCTACAATTCTTCGGTTATCGGTAAGAAAACATATACATCGAGAAAGAACGGAGAAATTGTACACCAAAAGCATAATGCAAGTAATAAAATGTGGAAAATCGAGCAAATTAGGGTAGAGACGTTAATTCGAAATAGAATTGCCCCTTAAACGAGCGAACAGCCGTATCAATGCACTAAATAGATTAACAGATATCTGAATATTATCTAACGTTGAATCGAATTCGTTTGATAAATCGATAAGAATTCCTTTTTTCGCTACGCGTGACCCGGCAATGAACGATTCTCTCAACACCATGATTGTTCCTCGCCTCTTTCGTTCATTCCAACAATGGTTCGCATCTATTTCATTCAGGTTTCGTCGTAGGATCTCGAAGAGAAGCAAATTGCGACATAAACGTGCGAGAGTTATCCTCGTTGATGTAATAACTGTTGTGGCAACGCTTTGCTTGTTAAACCATTGGGCGTTAATGTGCCATTTTGGAACAGGTTGCAAGAAGTTATTTTTAAGTTGGAACGTAATGAAATTCTTTCCACGTGTACGCCATTAATCTCTCGTTTCGAATAGCCAAATACAAATTACTTTCTTCCGAATGATATCAAATTCGCGAGTGTCGCGTAAAATTGTCTGAAATTATTAAAATTTCCGATTAAAATTTCCGAAAGCTTTTACTTTCCTATTATAGATATAATATAGGAGAAATAATTATCGGCCTAAAATGGTAATGAAACGGTAACGAAACTACTATCTTTCAGAGTTGGCATTCTTTCTGAACCCTACGATATCTTTGTGCACGTCTGAACTCCGTTTTATCTAATTCGATACATACGAGAAACGGGAGAAGGTGGAATAAAAAGATTTCTTACACGGATAACGCAAACACTTTCCGTTCTACAAACGAAACACCGTTCTTTTCAAAGAGATCGGAGGAGCGGGTGAAAAAAGCAAGAAGAGACGAATTATGCCTCACAGCGTGTCAAGCGAAGGAAAAATTGAAAAAGGAAACAGGCACGGAATGTGTCCACCGGAAACAGCTCTTGGGAATACCTGACGGATCAGGAATACCGTGTACGAACTATCGCTATTAAAAATAACGCAACCACTGAGAAGGCGGGAAATAAAATAGTAATTCAGGCACGAGGGAGAACGAAACGATAGCAGCTTAACGAGCAAACGAAGAATAATGCGATTACGAGAAAAGGAAAAGAAATGAACACGTATATATACATATAAAAAGAAATAAAATCCAAGAAAGGAGGGAAGAAAAATCAAGAGAAACGTTTCCAAACGCGAGAATTAAAATTCATTGGAGAGGAGAGACCGTCTTCCATGCTCCTTTCGCGAGAAAAGAGGAAACGAATCCCTGGATTACACGGTACGTGGCAATGTGTCGTAAAAAACGACGTTCTTTGATCGGATCTCGAAGGACTCACTGCTGAGTTTATCGATCAGCCATTTGAAAGGCAGAAACGTAGAGATCTGTCTTCTTACCTGGTCGACGGTTCTCTGAAGGATCTGGCATTTGTCAGTCTTGCCAGAGCTCATGTCCGTGGCGGAAATCAGCTCGGCAAGCTCATCGATAAACAGGTTCTCCTGGTTCCGTCGTCTTTTTTCGTTAAGGCACTTGTTACTGTAAACAATCAAAAAATGGAGGAGATCACTGGATCGTTCGAGGCTCTCGCTCGTAATTCTTATCGGTAAGCCGTTCCCCAAAATGGGGGACGCGTCCGTTCCAATTAAGTTACGCAGACTTCTACCGTCCCCGTTTCCTTCTCTTCCGTTATTCTAACTCTTCTCGTACCCTTTTATCCAAACTTTCGTGGAAATTACGCAGGACAGTCCGATTTAGATTAATTTCAATCAAAGAGGTTTGATCGTTGGCAGTTGACGGCGATTAGGTACTAACTATTCGTGTCAGCTTCTAAGTACGAGACCTGTCGCGATTATTATCGTTTGATACAGTTACGTGGATTTTAATAGAAACTCGATACCAAGCGTTTATAGCGTATAGAGTTTAGAAAAAGATTTAGACACTTTACACGAGTGGTTATCTGTTAAAATTGTAACGAGTATCGCGATAGTTATTGATAATACGTGGTATTACCTATTCTTCGCACAATATCCAACCTGATTTATTCTTAGTCGGTATATAAAATTTGTATATACGCGTATTTGTTCGGTTATTTACTTTGTCGCATAATTTTTGGTAGAAATTATCAAACGTTACGTCGTTAGAAAAATTCGGTCCATGCGAGAGACGCGATAGCTCGTAATTAATGCGGTAATCTTTTTATCAAAATGGTTAATTAAAAGATGGAATTTATAGTCGGTCCTTTGAACGAGGCAAATATTAAACAACCAATATCTAAATTAATATCTAAATTGTACGGTATGATGAAATTCTCGAAACATTAAATATCTCGGCTAGCGATAAAGTCATTTCAGCAGGTCATCGCGTAATCATTTTCAACAGTGTATCAGTAACGAACGCAATTTAACGAATTATTACCAGAAAGTTGCCTGATAAATCTCGCTNAAATACCTCGACTAAAAATTTTTTAATTACACTAATCTTTATTGCGAAGTAATCAGGTGTTCGATGGAAGATTTCAATCTAAACTTACACGTGAAAGAATATCGTATTAAAAACGTATTATATTTCGGTAAAACGAGACGCGCAAAAAGAGAAGTAGACGACAAAATAAAATAAAACGAATACCAAAAGAGATAAAAGGGGAAAAAAGGAAAGAATATTGAAAATAATCTCGTAATTTTTCGTCAATTACTCCGTAATTATATTACCCCATAAATTTCCTTAAATCACTCGTGCACCTCATTCACGATCATCGAACTTTCCAAAATTGAATTTCACGCGAAACACGTTTATCCCAACTGCCAACCGATCATAAACCTTGGAAATCCAACGCATCCTTGTATTCCTCGACATCCTGTACGAGATAAGAAACAGCAGGCAGCTTTCCCAGCTCCCTCGTTCGTGCCTCTTAACTTCATTTTTATCCCCGAAGAGACACGCATATTCCGAGATAACTCGCATATGCATCATCATCCATCAAGACCTATTATTTCACGAAATCTGTTGAACTTTCATCCCGAACTTCAATCGACACGATACCCGGCTAAAATGTCTGCATCAATCTCACGGATTCTTGCTGCCCGCTGTACAGGCTCGTTAATCTTTTCACGGCCACTAATGGGACGCTGTTATCCCGAACTTTTGTTCGAGAAACGATCCCAGGAGAAACGATCTATGACGAAACCACGATAAATCACGCCGTTGAAACGTTTATTGCCGGGATTGCAAATCAATCGTGGCCAAAAATTTCTTCCGCGAGTCGAACCGATCCTGCGTCAGGACGACTTATATCCGAGCATTTTTCCCAATCTATATTTTCTCGAAAGATCCTCATTTAATCTTACTCGTCAAAGCAATACACTCTATGAAAGAAACGCGGAAATTTATTCGAAATATAAGGGATCGAGAATGAGTCATAAATGCTTTGAATTCAAACCAAGATTCATTTCGAACCCATGAATTGGTTCGAACAATTTTTAACTCCTGAACTGCTTTGGTGAAAGGATTAATTTAAAAAATAATTTTTCGAGAAATAAGATGATATATAATATTGACACTAGAACTACGCTACACTACTACTGACACAAACAGAATCCAGTCGAAAAGACCGGTCTCGGAATTTTCCTTTTCGCAATTACTAGAAACGTACACCTGATCTTAAAAAAAATTGTCAACTCGTATCGAGATGGAACTGTAATTAATATATTTACTTATCTTCGTGGTACGTAAAATTACTATTATCTCTGCGAGCTATGTTTAGGTATCCATTAAATATCGATAGTTCCACTATTTGGGATTTTTTTGAAAAACATATACCTGTTTTTGAAGAAAAATTAACGTCAATCCGTATCGAGATGAAACCGTAATTAATATATTTACCTATCTTCCAGTGCTAATAGTCCTTTCGATGAAACTACCGAAATAGATATAACGATAGACGAATTTGAATTTGCAACCAGCAGCTTGAAAATGGATATATTTGAATTTTGGATTTCTCGAAAGAATCGATCGATTCCTTTAGCAGGCGAGCAATTATTGGAAACGTCGATGATATCGGTTTCGGGTGCTCGATTCCTGCCCGATTTTGATCCGATAAACGATAAATTAATTGCCACTCAGTTTTCGCAAATGAAATATCATTGTTCGCGATATATTTACCGCTATACGGTACTTCGATCCTCTCATGAAAACTAAACGAACAACCGACCTGTCTGCAATTAACTCCTCGTTATTGATCGCGGATCCTTTAAAGCATCTTGATCCGGATAATCGAAATGGCGCGCGATTACCGAGGCGACTTAACAACCCGGTGTGTTGTCCCAGTGATCGAGATTCAACCATCAGGCCGGAAACGAAGGAAAGGAAGAGGGTAGGCACGAAATGTTCCACGCAATCGTTACTTTCCTGCGTTTCACGTAACATTTTGACCCGTTTTCAAGGTTCCACCGGAAACCGAAAATTTTCCACGGTGCTGAGCAGCTTAACAGAGCCCCACGTGGTCTCTCGTCTGACAATTTATCACGGCCATTTTCCATCTTCCAGCAATGGGAAAATCTTTCATCGACGTCTTACCATGGTCGTGCAATTTTTCGATATCGCGAGAAAAAGAAAAAAAGGGTGAAAGAGGTGGAAAAGGGAGGAAAGACGAGCGAAACAGACGAGAGATACGTGTTAGTTATTCGCTGTTAAACTGTAGAAAATAGCAGGATAAACCGGAATTTAAGCTACACTTTAGTATTCAGATAAATTGCCTCTGGCATTGATTACTGTGTTCTACACGGGAGGCTTCCTGTGCGCCTAATTGCCATTTCCCACAAGTGGATATTGTCATTCCAATGGTGATTTATTCTTCCGATTAAGTCTGCTCTATTTGTCACATTATCTTCAGCTATTACTCGATTTAGAATCTCGCCAAGATTTCCCGTGAAAACCCGCTGCCACGGTTTTATTGCTCGCTTAATGACCAATTCAAAAACCAATGTTTCAGACGTATTAACGGCAAGAGTACTAACGAGAAGATCGAGGAACGCGATAGCGACAATGTTGGCGCTGAGATTTATTGCGTGGAAAATAAAATAAAAGTTGGCTAACGCTATAGGCGACCTTCGTCACCAGGAGGGAAGGAGTTGTATACATAGTTACGTGCATATGCAGTGACTGTCAAAAGTTTCTAGTCACGGTGTAATTTCGTTGGATCACCAATAACGAGTCGGCGTGATTTAAGAATTACTACGACGAAATTTTTGATAAACGCGATTTCCGAGCAGAAAATAAACGAGAGATCAATCGCGTAATATCATCCTACTTGTACGAGTAGTTGCAATTCTTCGAATTTCCATCCTACGAAGGTTACCATAGTAAATTCCCTTGTATGGGAGATCGGAAAGTAACGTCAGTTAGTTTGTCGGTATTTCGAAGAAAAGCCTGAGGCGATAATAAAGTAAAATAGGAAGAGAAAGGAAAGAAATATGTTAATTTGGATATATACCTTGTGAAAAATCGTGTATTTTTCGAGGTACCGTCGAAACTTGCGAATAATAACTGTTCTAGTATCGGAGAATTCAGCTTGACCGCCCATCGCCAAGAGTAATAGCAATTCCGGCATTAACCACAGACTTGATCGAACCCGAACCTGAACGCAGACCTAAATTCAATAGCCTAACCGATTACCGTACGCGTCGAGGCTCGCGGCAATTTCCGAGCGGAAGGAACGGCTTCTGGCTGAGAAAGATGGGAAAAAAAAGGGAAGAAAATGAGATGGGAAAGACGGGAGGACGCGACTTCCGGGGGATGCCCCGTTGAAACGAATAAACTCTCGCTTGGTTCGCTCATCGAATTTCATAGAGAGAAAATTGTTAGATGCTGAATCAACTTCAGTCCCGTTGAAACGTTCGGTTGACCTTGCCTGACGTCACGACGCTCGAACAGTGACTCTCACTTCGCTAAGGCCGCATTTCCATGCGATCGAGAGTTGCCTCATCGGTCCCCGCTACGCGCCATCTTGCCTGCTCTACGACAGTCTACGAAGACCTGTGAGGGTTTTACGAGGATCTACGAAGGTCTACGAGGGCCCACGAGGGTCCACGAGGCCCTCGCAGAGCTCGGATCGCGAGGGACCCCCCCGTCTACGATTCCATCCTTTTTCGGCCAGTCTTTTCGTCACGGTCGCGATTAGGGAGGCGATGCAACGCACGCAATCATCTCTCTTTTTGCGCCAGGGAACACAGTCGGACGCGTTTAATGTCGAGTGTAGCTCGGCTTGGCCGCGTTCGCCCTGGCCCCGCGAGGATTTCGTTATATGAACTTTTGATAAACCGGCGGATTTTTTGCCGGCAACCGGGGCATCGATAAATTAATCCGGACGATGGCGAAGAAATCGGCAAAACACCGTTCGCCCCTACCGTGGATGATTGATGATTTTTTCGTTTTTACACGCGACTGTAATCGCCCGGCCGGGATCTCCGCGAGCGCCCAGGCAAGTAGACGTTTCGGCGGCCGAGATTGATGCATTTCTAAAACGTATTTGTCGGCTATCCGGACTGCTCCAGGGAACGATCACGGTTGCATCGTGGATTCGTGAAAATGATAATTTGGATAATACACCGGCGCGCGGCGGTTCGAATGGGGCGAGGTAAAAATACCGATTTCCTCTTTTTCTTCTCTCTCTCGGCCGTCGCAACACGGGGTACGCGATATCCTTGTTTTTTCAATTATTATTTCTTCGTCTTTTCTTCTTTCTTTTTTCTTCATCCGCGTTTCCTTCTCGCCGGGCGAATCGATGTAAAAACGTTTGCGACATTTTGCAACGCGTATAAGGAACGGCGAATTTTATTCCCCTTGCTTCTTCGCTTTCCATCCTTATGGCACAGCGGTGTCAGGAAACGTTGTTTTCGAATCTTATTACCTCGTTTTCCTTTTTTTATACGACTTAAACTCGCATGAAAAGGTTTGGAACATTTATAACGGAAAAAAGAGAACTATGACGGCTGTTTTTAAGTCCACGGGACAAGAGAAACAAAGGAACAAAGAACCGTTTTCGACAATAAGTAATTTAGAAACGATTTCAGGGATGTTTTTTCCACTCGCTAAATTAATTAAAGCCGCTTTTTGCTTTCGGAATGATCCTTTCCGTTCCACGATTCCGTTTCGATGTATCTCGACGTGGAATTAATCGATAAGCAACAAAATTTTGCAACTGCGTATCGAAAATCAATTTTCTGTCTCGCAGTTGCGTTCATTGCGAAAAACGCTACCTTCTAACTATCGATTTGCGATCAAAGAAATTGCATTTCGATCTCTCCCGCCAATCTGCACGTAAATTGTCGCACGCTCGATATTGTTTTCTCTTTGCAATTCCGCAGTACTGAAAACTAATTGCATTTTTATAACTTTCGCCAGTCGTTCGAAATTTCATCGAGCGAATGATTCAAGCGAAGATAAACCAACCCAAACCTTCGTTTATCGAGCGACTTGGAATACCAAAATATTTCGATCCTCGAGTTTCTTCTTCGATCGAAAATCACAATTGCAGATATTCAAATAACGATCTCGATTTCCTAAAGATATCTATCGCGAACGATATATCCGAGGCGACAACTATCGCATGGGTGAAAATCACTTATTACAGACATTTTCTTTTCACAGTTACTGAAACCATGCACTTCCTTTTACCGAAATTAATATTAATCTCTGTTCAGACCGAAACCTAATTATACATACTTACGTATGTTCATTACTCGACTTTAATTATCATTATCTATGTACATTTCATTTAACTACGCATTAGCTCGATAATCGTAGTGTTAATTTTTCTCAACTCTCCTTCGGTATGCCTAATCTCTGTTTCGAGGCAAATATTCCGGAATACGTGAAATTCTTTTACCCAGTGACCGGTAAACGTATGCGCAGATCACGTCTCTCGATACATTCGTTTCAGCCGAGAGATAATCATCGAAGGGAAATAAAAGATGACGCGCCAGAGCGATAATTATACGGGAAATTAAACGACGACCGTTGAAACTCGGTAAATTCGTTAATAAATCGATTAACCGGCATGCCGCGGCGTGAATTTCCCATTCGGCGGATTTTTCGACGAATCCGGCCATTTTTATCGGCTCGCGACACACGGAGCCGCTATCAATTCGTAAACTACCACTGTTCGACGCTGTCACGAGCAGCGGATACGCATGATTTAACTTCCCGACGAACTAGATAGGTATCAAATTAAAATGGACCCATGCTGCATGTTAAACATTCGCTTTACTTATCGCGTTTAGCCTGATAATTACGGCTGCTTTTATACACATAACGCGGCTGATGAATATGCAAAGGGCTGAAATAAAACGCGGAAGCGTACGCGCTCGTTTACGACCAATTAGACGAATTTAACAGCTAGCAAGAAACACACGCTGCTCTTACTCTGTTGTAGAAAAATATATCGCAGTGATGTGAATAAGGCTACACGACATTCTGCCGCTTCTTTTCCTGTAATTACCGTTTACAACGGGATAACCATCGGCTATTTTCCTGCTATCAGCGACAAATACGATCACGAATAAATCTGTCGTTTATTCCTCGTGTCGAAGAGAACGTTTATAATATAACCATATCCTGTTCTATTCGATATCATGTCGCGTCCGACGCGAGTTATGCCAGTCGTTTGCCACGTTTGTTCGCTCGGTGTACCGTAATGTAATCGAACGAACGTTTCGGTTTAGGAAAATTTGGAAGAATTCGAAAAGTCGAGACAATCGCTTCGCCATGGAGACAAACACGGATGATTACCTCTACGCGTGCTCGACGAATCTTAACGGCGAAGGTAATTTCTATCGTAAGAAAATGATACGATATGAAAATGATATGAACGATTAACTGTACAAGCATTATGTAGCAAACGCGATACATATTCAGAGATTAAGATAGGTCGAGACGAATTAAGTCGCATGAGCAATTACTTAAACGATTATTCAAATTTAATGAAAATTTAAATACGTCGAGCGACGGTCGTTTCGCTCGATCCAGTGATCTTTCAAGAATGAATCAAAGCTGTTTGAAAAATTTGAAAACGAAACCGAAGGAATATCGAGATACGGCTAAATATTTGAACTCTTACATGGAATTTTTTAGTTCTACGATTAACGAAAATCTTGCGCGAATAAAAATTAATATCAACGCCTTATCAACTTACTTTCGTAGTAAGAGAAAAATTTGTACGCGACTTTACTGAAGTTTAAACGGAGAATTTGAACGACAAGATTACAAAGGATATAGTCGACTCGAATAAGTGAAACGATATCGAGCTGTTCGTGCAGTCAGACTATTCTAATTGCTTTTATCTATTCAACGACAGTTTTCAAACTATCGGGCTGTTGGAATAAGATCGTAGCGAAATTGAAGAAAAGTTTAAAGGCAACGTATCTTCTTAGAGTTAGCATTTCACTGAATAATGCATGCACTGTTTCTTTCTGGCTGTGACTTTTGCCATCTATTAGGTAGCTCCACGAGCGCTTTTGCGAAAAACTTTCCGTCTTTTACTGCGATAAATTCGTCGGAATAGTATCTATACGGTTGTACTGTATTCAATTTCTTGCCATTAAAAGCGTTTCGTAATGAATGGCATAAATAGTAGCGAGACCATGCTATATTCGGTGAAAAGGGGTGAACATTCTAGCGGAAGTCCGATATCTTTCGTCTGCTCACCATCGATTAAACCTAACGTTTCTCTTGAAAATACGAGTCTCCTTTCATCGATCAATTTCCAACTCTTCTTACTCAAAAATGACACTGTACGATCTTTAAAATTCTCAGATTTAGCTATTTTTGAGAAAACGAACAGCGACTCTTGTTCCAACAGAAATATATTGCAATAAGGTGGCATAACTATTTATTTCTATTTATTGTTATCTATGTACAACGCAATTTTCTTTAAATAATTCGATACTTTGGAAATCTCGAAAAAACAACTTTTCCTTAAAATTTTAAAGCACTTTAAGCACTTGAACTCCGGTCATAATGTCCGAGCACGATTACTTCCAATTACCTACATATCACGTCGCATAATTTTGAACTTGAACCAACGAAATTGCACGATAGCGTATCGTAACGTATTACAGGTGAAATGTACGGCTAGCTCGAATTGCGCAGCCTATAAAAAAGCGACAAGAAAGAATAAATATTCAACGCAAAGCACGTGTATATATAACAGCTTTCGCAACGCCGCAATAAATCTTAGTTTCCGCTTCGTAACGCGCCTAAGTAATTTTTACGAAGCTTTATGCCGCGTGCGACACGGAGGAATAAAATGGAATAAGAACGCGGCTCGTAAAGTTCGCGGCGTGAAATACGCTCGCCTAATCGATAGATGAAACGTCGTGTCCCTGAACGATCCAACGGATCTATACTGGCTTCATCGAAATCGAAAACACACCGATTCGGAGAAATCGATGCAAAGAACAATCGCGGAAAGAATTACGGATCCGAAGAATACCGTTTTAAAGGAGTCAAGGGTCGAAAGGACACCGTTCGAAAGGAATCATCGATCCAAGAGACATCGTTCCAAAAGACTTTTCGAGCCTATGGACATCGTTTCGAACAAATCATCGATCCAAAGAACACCGTTTCGAAAGAGTCGAGGATCCAAAGGACAACGTTAGAAAGAAAAAAGCTTCAAACCCATCCAAGATCCAAAGGACAGCGTTCGAAAGGAAACAACTATCAAAAGAACGCAATTTCGGTGAAATCACCCGATCCAAAGAACTTAAATCGTAGAAATCGACCGGAAACAACCGATGGTAAAGGAATCGATGGAAAAGTACGGATCGAAGGGCTTCGATTCGACTTTCTATTAAAATCTGCTCGATTCTCGTCCAGCGATGTCGGTCGCGACATCATTAAGACGTTTCCATGAATCCCGGATGACGTTACTCGCGCGAAATTAACTTCGATTCGATTCGCCTGGAATCTGATGCATTTTTAATGGCCGCTCAAGGAACGCTTCCGAAAGGGACAGGCCTTACGATTTGACTGGTGCAGAGGAAGTATATACGGTTGGCAGAGACGATGCAGCGTGGTCGTAAAATTGGTCAGCCGTTGAAGTTCGTGTGGCTCGAGAGGAGGAAGTAGAAATTTTAGACCCGTGGGGTAGCATACTATTTCGAGGGCTTCGGTTGCAGTGAAGTTTATAATTATTCCGATTACCTCGCCGATTTTAATGATTTCGAAACGTGTTAAAGGAAAGATAAACGTAATTTTGAATAAATTGCATCGCCAGCTCGATTTTAATTATTAAAAGATTTCCAAAATGTTTAGATATTGTTATACTAAATTTTGAAAATAGTCCTTTATTATTTCATACACTTTCTATTAAAAATATTTTTACACCATATATTAATAATCCTTATAGCGTAATGGCTATAATTATTGTTATAATGATTTCTCATCGCGAGGAGTTAAGTAAAATCAGTCTGTAAAATTGTAAAATTTTCCTTTTGCCAGCTTATACGCGGCTGACACGCTACGTGTCAATTGAAAATTACTTCTTCCTCTGCAGAATGTTTAAAAAGAAATTTGTGTGGTATACGATTTGAATTTACAAATGAGCCTCGTAGTCTAAGATTCAAGGTGTTCTGTATGTGGCGTACACGGCACTGGGTGTGGCCACGTCGATCGGTGTCGCGCTTAATGTTTTAATTTACGACCTCGCTGTATCGTTTCCACCAACTGTACACCCTGGTCTGTGAGTATCGTAAGTATCGGGTTATTTCCTGTGCAGTGTCGTTCGTTATTTTAAAATTCTAGCTGACTGTCAAAATTTATGGTCCACGTTCGGATATACCGCGAGTGGTATTAATAACGAAAACCGCGCTGATAATAACAATAACCTAGTTGGACTAACGACGGTTAGAACGACGAGAAGGATGGAAATAAAATCAATTGGAATTTTACTAAGTAATACTAAGGAAAACAATGCCGATCGATCTAATGTTCGAGTTATTTTGCAATTCTTTCCAAGCAGGAAGAAATTCTAATTATCTTACTAAAAAAAAACAAAAAAAAAAAAAACGAAACGCGTGTTCGAAACTTTTTCCAAGTTTCACGATTACAAAATGTTAGAAAGAATACTGGCATTTCGGGATTATTAAAGAATGTTTGGAAAGAAATTTTACAACTGGAAAAACGCGAAATTCGTAATTAAATTTCCAAGCAATTCTAATTGCAGGATATCGAAAAATTCTCAGAGAATAAAAATGCGAGAAAGAAAAAAATTTGAATGCGATATTAAAATGACGATGTTCGTACGGTTAGATAAGAACGAGGGCAGATTTTTTTCAGCCGATGCATGCGAGAATGTGCGAACGAGGTGTTCAGTTTCTCGAAGAGAGATACTTGTTCGTATTTTGGCAACTGGAGCCGAATATACTCGCATGGTCTGAGTAATTTGACTGTTCTAGTATCTAGCCAGTATACGAGCTAGTATAAATACGTCGGTGTGACTCATTAGGTGGTCTGATGGTATAACGATATTGATAGCAGAACATGTTCGTTTCGTATTCTTTCCTTTTTCCTGCAGCCTTCTCGACCGAGTGATTGATATGCACGGTGACTTAAAATTGCGTACTAATTTCTCATATCAAGCCAGTGAACGGTACTAGTTACTCGATTATCCTAACACACGTGCTACTATGCTTCGTACATAACGTGTGAAATTTATGAATCGCGTATTCCGTATGAAAGAAACCTCCGAGTTTATTGAAAAACTCAAAATTTAGCAAAATACTTCAACAATCGTTTATTATCGAATGAACTACTTAGCCTAATTCGAATATTCGTAAATTCCATTATTCTCTAAGGTTTTCTTTAGCGTTGGTCGACGAAACAAAATTATTAATTACGGTAACGCGATAATGGCTGCAACGAGCACCTCGTTAAAATTGATGAAAAATCATCAATACTTTCAACCGTTACGATAACGAGTAACTGTTTAATTACCATAGGAACGTAAACACGTGTCGATTGTAAAAATATGTACGTAATTAGTCAGATTTGTACTCACATCTGCGACTGAGGCTTGGCATCTGATTTCTTTCTCTTCTTGGTGATGCTGCCAGTAATCGCACTCATTTTGACCCACAGTGGGTCCTGTAGTTCACACGGGCTAGGCCTGTAACAGAACAAACGATGTAATTAGTTTCGTAAATTAAGATATTGCCCTCGAATTGACCGCGAAACGCGGTGTACGTCTTATCGGTTAATTACTAGAATTATTCCATATTTCAATTAAGTAATTCGATATTTAATACCGGCACTTAATTCTCTCGGCTAGTCAGTACACCAGGATTCCCTGTGTACCTTCGTCTAATAATCCTAATTCAATTTCACGTTACTCAAAGCTGATCTATCTTAGCCATTATCAGGCAGAAATACCCATCGTTAATCTTTCATGGCGCGCTAAAGCGGCTTAACTCGAAGAAATTGAGGAAAATCCTTCATCTCGGGGCACTAAATTTACAGCAGCCGCGCAAAACGGTCCTCCGCGTGCTCTAAAACGTAATTAAACATTATCAAAATTCAACGATCCTTTCCACCGGGCCAAACAACCGACCATAATCCATTCTTAATTGTACCCATCATTTCCCAATTATCTTCCAACCCCTGTCCCATTTCCTCGACGAAACGAGATCTAACAGCCTGAAACATTAGCAGCGGGCGGAAACCGCTATCGGGATCCACAAAAATGAGCAACTCTTAGAGCACTTTGAGAAACGTAATTAAGTACGTGAGAAATTTTTCAAGCTCCGTCCCGCGCGATCGCGTAATTGCCGAATAGCTGGCAATTTTCGCAACGTTTCGCTCGCCACGCTATATTTCGCTACCCGTAATTGCTCTACGTCCACGCAATCGACCAAATCGCGTTATTCGAAAATTTTCTGAAACGTTAACTTTCAGCCCCTCTAATCGTCACATTTTTAGACCAACTCCAAATTTCTTTCACGTCTTTATTCGATGCAACGCGTAAATGTTGCGAATTTCGATTTCTACCATTTTCTTCCTCTTTTTCTTTAAGGGTATATCGGGTTTAGTACTGTGACTCGCTTTTATAATTTATTCGACTGTTCCTTTGCGAATACGAAAGAATTTTTGTTCATAATTTTTATCGACTCGGAGTTAATTAAACTGCCTTGCAAAAAATGAACGTCGACTCGTATTAAGATAGAACTATAATTAATATATTTACTTATCTTCGACGCACTTTTAAATTTACCCGTTAAAAATCCGTTGTTCAAAGCGTTAAAGCGCGAGGATTAGAAACAGATTTTAATTTCGCAAGAAATCGGCGAAATAGCGGAAACAGAAATTTTTGAACAAGGAAAAAAGCGAAGTAAAAAATTCGTTATAAAGAGAGCTGCTAGTAATAATTACTAATACTATCCCAGTTATTTGCTCCCAGATAATAAACGAAAATTTAAATCATTTTTTCCTCTATTATTTCACACCAGACTTAACATCCTCGCGCGATTCATGCTCGTGTTATAGCATTTGACGTTTTATAATTAAGGTAATTTTAGATAATTGCACGTCGCTGCGCCGAGCCGAAAACTTTTTGTCACGGTTAGTGGAGAAACTAACTTTTCGTTTTTCTTTCTTCCTTTCCCTCGAGCATTCTTTTTCTCGTTCCACGACGAAGGATGGCCACGGCGGACCGTGCACGGTGCGTGCACTTTACGCGTTCGTTTATCGACAGGTGAGACATGTCCTATCGCGTGTCGCATTGTAATGTCTGGCGGAATTCGCGATGCGTACGAAGGGACGCGGGACAATTATGGTCAAGGATACACAGCCGACCTGAACCAACAGATGCAACCACCCCATGTGTCCATAAAACGCGAATTCATCCTCGCGTGCACTTATTTCAATATTTCACTCGCTATACGCCTGATAAATAATTCACCGGGATATTCCTGGAATTCCCGTTTTTTCATCCTTTCCTCGCGTTCCCGAATTTGTTTTTTCAGATCCCACCAGCGCATAATCTCGCTAAGGGAGAACCGTCGATCGACCTTAGGAATTTTCTAGGAAAACACGTTAACTCGCCATTTACCGTGTTTTCTTCTCTGTTTTCTCTCTTTCAAATTGCGTAATTTCATGGATTTTTTGATAATAACGCGATCGTTGTAAATGATTTAGAAAGAGACCGAAGAAGCAAATAATTTTATAGACGGAGGGAAAAAATTGTAATAACTCGAATGTAATTATCACACATAAATATTAATACTCTGTGTTTATACGTACCAGCGGGCAAAAACTATAAAAAAAAAAAGTAGGAAATCCAGTAATCCAATTCTGCGGGTCTAAATCTTAATCGCAAACGATCATAGTTCGCGTCACAGTTAATGAACACATGACACTGATCGGATAAGCCAGGAAAGAGACAAACGACAAATTCCGCATAGAATCCTCGCGAGCACTTAATAAATTCTACCACCTTATCTGCTATCGTTGATCCAACACAAACAATCTCGTCGCGAATCAACATTTAATCGCCTACAAAACCCAACAAAGTATCCGTCATTAAAATCAGAAACGAGGAATAAATCACGATAGCGACACCACCTCGCGTCTACCGTCATCCTGCGCGTAATAATTCATCGTTTTCACGGTATTAACTCCGCGGGTGTCAAGAGACCGCTTGGTGGACAATAAAAATAATTACCGTGCCGGTGCAACGCTTGGCAAATCGCGACCTGACGTGTTTAACGTCGATTGAAACGCAGAGAGAGAGAAGCGAAAGCGACGGAAAACGAGGAAGAAGATTGGAGGAGAGGTAACGAAGAAAAACGGAAGGCCGCAATCGGTATCGTCTGGCGATACAGAGGCAAACCGATCGGCGTAACGAGTAATTAGAAAAGGCGGTTCCAACAGGCGGTGATAATTTGTTTTTGATTCGATGAAACGAAACGATCCGGAGGTATTAGTCAGCGAACGGTAAGTAGGCAATAACCGAGAAGGCAGCTGCAAAACGAGCAAACGTATGGCTGATAGAACGCAGATAGGTACGCATTACACGCTTAGTTGCGTTCGCGGCTCTACCTACGCAAAATTTCCCTCCAACCGTTCGCGATGCACGATATCGATAAAAGTCAGGGGGTCAGATCGCAACGTGATTCGCATGGTTCAATGACGCTATGAAATCGCAGGACGAGCACGATGATTTTATTTATTTCTTCCATTCCCTTCTCCCATTTTCCTTCATTTCGTTCTTCTTGTCCCTTTTTCTTACATTCCGTACCCCTTCTTTTTGTGTCTCTTCGCTTTTGTTCTTGTTTCTCCGATATCGTTTCAACTTTCCATTCTGTTTCTCGCGTTATAAACTTCGCTTCGAAATTCCGTGTTTCAACGTGTGCAAGTAACGCTCCGATTTTCTACAGTTCGTTGCTACTCCGTTATTTTTAGATATTCTTATTTTTCGTACATCCCCNCACACGAACTTTCCGACCGTTAATTACGCGGAAGTTAATAATTCCGCGCTTTGACGTCGGGGAGATTCTTGTTAAAAATATGTCGTCGATAATGAGCCCGGTTGGCACATTGTGCAGCCACGTCGAATTTCGAGCAAATCGAATCGGCAGAATGAATATGCAACGATCGCGACGAGGCTTTTTCGCAATCGGAATTAATTACCTAATTCTGGCTCCCGGTACCACGGATCGAAATATTTCCGATGTCGTACTTTCACTTACGGATATTTTCATGTAACTCTGAAAGTCTCTTTATGGCATGCAGCAGGGAAAGAAAGAGAAGGAAAAGAGAGGAATAGAAGAGCGAAGGAAAATAATAAAGGCGAATGATAAACAGGCCGTGCCTATTAAATAGCTAGCGCGTTACCGCGATAACTTGATTTCTTTGAATAAACGTTTAATAAATTTCTGTTTCTTATGGTATCGAAGGAAATGAAGTATATAATTAAAGAGGCATTTGAGCACGGCAATCTTGTAAATTATGTCCTTCTGTAAACAGTGCCTCCGAGCCTTATGCTCGAGCATACGTATCAAATTTTTGACGAGTAAGATATTAACGAAATTACCCGGATAAAAAAGATGGCTACTTTCAGCGAGAATGAGTGAAAAAACTTACATTCATTCGATTCAATTCGATTCCTCGAAGATTAATTTCCTTTTTTTTCAAATTTACGTAACTCCGAAGACATAGCGGGCTAATTACCGTAAAAATTTGTATTTTCGCTGAGGTAAAATCTCCTGGAATTTATTTTTATCTAAATGATCGTGACACTGTTATTGAAGTATTTTAAAGAAATTTTCTCGGAACCCTGGAGGGAGAGAGGAATACGAACGGAATGATTACCACGCCGTGACAGTCAAATTCGACATTCTACGCTGCTACGTCTCAACAGGTACTTCTGTCGACAAATACGCCTTGCATTGCTAAAACGTGCACGGAACGGGGTAAAAAAAAAGAAAAAAGGTAGAGAGAAATGAGAAACGCGAAGTTCCAGGGAGAGCGCTATCAGATCCGACAGCGACTGTCTAGAAATGCAATGATATATGCAGCATTGAATTTGGAGAAACGAGGAACGGGGACTTTTCGGGGACGAGATAACGGCACCCCTATTTATCATAGGGAAAACACAGGAGGGTCGTAAAGCGCGAGAAAAATTTTGTCGCGACGTTTTTAATGGCCGGGGAGAAAGAATCGCGTGATACGTCTATCTGGAACGATCCGCGTCGTTTTGAAAATGAAAGAGAGAAGAATCGACACAACGCCGCTCTGCCGTTCGATATTCGGCTTTAATCAACCTAATGCAACGCGTTTTATCGGGTACCTTAAATTTCGCGCGACGTCGTTTGCATTCGATTCGATTTAATCGATATTTAATAGTCGCGGTGTGTGTAGTTTTACACGCGAATCGGAGAACTCAATTACGGGCCACGAAATTCAATTTTATCGTCGTTCCACGGTATAGATATCCGTTTCCTCTGTATTTTTCTATTTTCCTGCCATTTTTTCCCCCTTTTTCCTCTTTTTTCTAATTTTTATGTGTAACGCAGAGAAATTGAAAAATAAGACAGATACAGTTTGACTGACGGAAATTTCGTTTCGACCGGTCGATTGAAAGGGGGTTGAAAAATTATTTGCAGCCGTGCATTAAAGTTCGCGAAAAGATTTATCGCGATGGCCGATTTAGTTGCGATTGATTTGCATGAATCTCGTCGCGCGATAAGACTGTAAAATTCGCGTGACACGGTTTTAATTCGGATCGGGTTGGACGATCTTGATCGTAACAGGGAACGAAATCGTGCGAGATTTAGTTTCGCAAAAGTGTCCATAAACGTTCGTAGTTGTAAAAGTGAATTGGCCGCTGGGAGAGTCAAATTTTATGCGCTATTGTTAAGTACGACCCGTATACACTCGTGTACTCGACGAGAATGGTGATAGAAAGAAAAATATTTCGTTTTAAAATCCCACTGTATATCCAAACTTTGTAAAATAATGTTACCCGTAGCAAATTAATTATTTGACGTCAAGTATAAACAATGTCTCGCATATATTTAAATTCATTTCCATGACGGTGAGAAAAAAAAATTATTTTCAAAGTATAATCCGAAATTAAGAAACTCACGCAAAATGATTCGTCGTTAATCACTCTAATTGTCATAGGCATCGTAATTACGAATCGATTCGTAATGGTAGTAATGCACGATCATCGCGCGAAATTTGAAAATCCTTAACAAAGATGGAGAACTACTGACGCGCTAACGCAAAATCGAATATTAAACATCGATGTTTAAGATAGGAACGCGAGATGTCGCATACGTGCTTACAGGTTCGCCGATAATAGACAAAAAAAAAAAAAAATTATTAGAATTAGAAGATTAAAACTCGATGCGAAATCGTTCTTCCAATTATTCCAATTATCTCGCAGATCGTCGCGAGACGAACCGATTCCTCGTCTACTTCAACAAGACGTACGTATCGAAAGAAACGATCGCGAAAACGAATACGCGCCTGTCGCGCCATTTACTTACACTGTTAACGCAAACATGGAGGACCACTCGTGCACCGATACCGAATCGAAACATCGTGGTAAGATACCTCGATCGAAATTGACTCGTCGTGTGGTTAAACAAAAAATAATCCCGAAGAATTGCCAGGCGATTGAAATTAAACTGAAACTGACCAACCTCGACTTCGTCGGAGTGGCTCCACATCGGTCTGTTGAAAACGGTCGAGCCAGCGACAATTTGACACAGTGCACAGTCCGAGAAATTCTCGGGTAATTTCTCTCGTAAATATAGCCGGCTGAACGCGGGCGCGTTACAAAGGAACAAATTAGACACGTGCGTTGATCTCTCGTCAGGCATCTTGACATATTTGCTACTCGACGTCACCTAATCACCTTCACCACGCTGGCCAACATTTGCGACTAGCGGCCGATGTCGTTGCGACGCGCGACGAAACAAACCGACGCCGGCCGAACGGTCCCGAACGGCCACGAGTGGCGAGCATTGTTTTCGGAAGCGGGACCCATCCCGCGCGATAAAAGCCACGCTGCTGCTGCCGCCACTGCTGGCCCTGTGAATCGTGACCTTAACGTCACGGTCCAGCGCGCGGAATTGAAAGGAACTCTTACGATACGACTCATTCCTTCTCGCTGCTTCCTCCCTTTTGTCTTCGGCTCTTTGGTTCCGCGTCGAGGTGACGCAGCGTTCCGAACGCGAAATAAAAGGCGATCGATCAAAAAGGCAGGATCGGTGATTCGCCTAACTGTATACGAGAGACACTTTGTATTAAGGAATTTTTTTCACCGCCTCGAGCGTTCGCCACCGAGCTTCGCGCGCTTCTTTCGTAGAGGGCGACAGCGTCGGCAAGAAGAGTAATTAGGTTGCCGGCTACATAAAGGCTGTTCCTATTCAGCGATTTGTAATCGATTTTAAGCATTACTTCGTGCACCTTTTTGCCCAGACGTGGATTCAACGGAAGGCAAAGATTGTACGAAGGAAACTTCGAATTTCTTTGTTAGGTTACAGTTTGATTTTAGAATTTTCAAACCGAGTACGAAGAACTCCATTAACGTGTATCCCTTTTATCTTTTTATTTTTATTTCTATATAAAATTTCGCGTATTAATAAAATATTACTGTCGATTACTATCGAGAAACGAAATTAGGGAACTTCGAATTTCTTTGATAGGTTACAATTTGATTTTCGAATTTTCAAACCGAGTGCGGAGAACTCGACTAACGTGTATCCCTTTTATCTTTTTATTTTTATTTCTAAATTAAGTTCCGCGTATTAATAAAATATTCCAGATTCATCGTATCTCGATTGCTATCGAGAAACGGAATTCCATCAAATTTAAATTTTAATCGAAATGACAAACGTGTAAATAAGCGAAATAAACAACTGATTAATTTCCCGAAATTACAGGAAATTCCGCGGGCCATAAATCCTACGAAATGATTCCTCGACGTTAATCCATTACGTTAAATTCTCTGCGATAAATTAGAATGGAAAAAATCCGCGATCGCCGATCGATGTTGAACGTTTTATCAAACGAGCAACCGAGTGAATTGTTAACGAGCCTCTGCGAGAACCGGTGTATCGATTATCAATCACTGCCGGCTTGCAAGATAAAAGCCAGGTATTCGGGAATAAAAATCTGGAACGTTCATTTTGGAAGCGATTACTCGAATCGAGGGCGGACATTTTGAAACACGCGCGACGCGACGCGTGCAACTGACGATTATTAATATCTCTTTTCATCGGTCGTCGCGAAACGACGTAATCACGGATCGCGATATCGTCGCGCCCTTCCTTATCAGCCGTCCTATTATTCTTAAATCCGTGGAATTGTTTCGAATATTATATCTAATATTATATCTAATAATTACAGCCGTGCCTGTTCGCGTAAATATTCACGGAAAATACCGTTCGAAAGTGCCATTGAAAAATGCCAGTTAACGTCTAATTCCGAAATTTTCATCCTCGCCAGATGAAGAAATTTTCGGGGAGAAAAACGGCGGATTCGTTGCACTCTCGCGCGCGTTAATTGGGAAATTATCGGCAAACGGGAAGAGTGTTCCACGACGTCGAAAGCTTATTGGCTATCGCGTTACGATAATGCGGGTTAATTTTAGAGAATCGCCCGAAGCACGCTGCCAAGACGAAAATGTAGGAAAATGTAAGGGGCTCGGTGCAACTGCGCCACGGTGTGCATAATATCTCGAGATTTACAGCCGCGGTTTCGAACATCGACTCGGCCGTAGACGTCTGTTTAACCTGGATTAAAAGTTCCGTAAGTGCATCACGTTTTTCACCAAATGAACGTTCCCGCGTACACGCTGTTCGTATTTAACGAGACAATAACGTGTTTTCATGACGTGCATCGTTATCACGCTTGTTTTATTAGCAGACCGACTGTCGTTTCGTGTGCAATGAAGCCACTGTGCCGCAAAACGCGTTGTAAAGCGTTACGCGCCAATCATGAAACGTGTTTCTAGCGTATCATCAGGTACGCGGAAAACTGTTGCTATAAACGACGGAAAATTCTATACTTTCGCACACTTTTCCGCGATTAAGTATTTACATTGCCGAAACATTCGGGAAATCTTCTGCTCTAATTTTTCGAAATTGCATTCAGCTCTTGGTACTCCGCTTTGCCGCTTTACTAGCTTATTCATGCTATTCCAATTTTAATTGCATTCTTATTATTAGAGTTTAAATTTGAACGTGATTCGCGGAATTATCTCTACGAGAAATTTCGAGCGAGATATCGCGCGTTGTGTGCGATGCAAACGTTAATTATTGGTTTAAGCAAGGTTCACATACTTGAAAGGGTTAATAAAATGTCGGCTATATGAGAATGCAATCGAATAAAAACCCTAAAGTTAGAATTGACTGGAAGAGTTATTTCGGTTGATTCGGAATATCGGAAAGGGAATTTATTTCCAATCTGCCGTGAAATAGAGTGACTTTGATTGTCACGTGAAACTCAGGTTTCATTACTAGGAAACGTCAAATGGAACTGGTGTCGCGTTTAAATTAATTTTTGTTCGCCACGGCTTCTTTCTTATTTCTCGCGAATTAAATATCCTCTATTTTCGGATATAAAACGCGACGGAAGGAATGAAGAAATACTATTATTACCGTAACGCTCGAGAGACTCATCATCGCTAAACCATCAGCTCCCTAAATCGCGTTCGCAAAATCCGAACTACCTGCAATTTAAATCGACTTAACCCGTCGCATTTAAGAGAGGATGTTTAGTCGATGCTTAATAAAATTAGAAAAAACTCGCTGACGATTTAAACTGGAAGATAAAAATACGCGAAATATCCGAAGAAAACAATTCTATCTATTTTCGGAAGGAACGACCGCTGATTTTGCAGGATAGGAGTAAAAGTGCTTTCATCGGGTAAATTTCGATTTTCAAATCAAGCCAGCCGTTTAATCTACGAATTAATCAACCATCAGATCCGCAGAGAGAGAGAGAGAGAGAGGGAGAGAGAGAGAGATCTAAAATTAACCGAACGAAATAACCACTCGTTAGAAGCGAAGATTATCGACACACGCTCCGTGGATCTAATTTTCTCCATCCGCGCGAGATCCGCGCAAGATCCGCTCGGATCCTCGTCTTCTTCGGTTCAACAGCGCTAATTCGCCGCACGTGGACCAGAAGCAGCACGTGTTTTGTCTCCTTTTTCCCTTTTATCCCACGCAATCCTCTCCGCGATTCACCCGGGAACATTATCCAGCATCGTCGTCCGTCTCTTCCACCTGCGTCTTCCCAGACACGGATACAAAAATTTCCTCGTGTTTCGATATCGATATTTAACGACTCGATTAACCGAGTATCTCCGACGAGATTGACGATGGAAAATAATCGAAATGGAAGAAGATTATTAAATGTTCTTGCATATCAATTAACGGTAACATAAGTGGCTAAGGGTTTTTCGATTTTTTACCTTTGCGATTTTTGAATGGACACTTTCTCGCTAATTTTGATTCTTATTCGGATAGAAATGCGATTGTTTCTACGTTTTTAATTACCGCCATCGTGGAATTCTTTTTCGAAAAATTAGCGTTAATTGACACAGAAACACGGTTACAATATGCATCTACCTGTTTGTTTCCATCGTACCACTTTAATATCGTTGCCTATGTACACCATAACTAGATACACATTGCAGAAGCTTCGAGGTTAAAGCCCATAACGTAACAGTTGATCCCCCAAAGCTCCATTATAAATATACACAGCGAAATCAAGATCACGATTCAAACTTTAATTATATAAGCATACTGCGCGTTACCGTAATTTAATGTCAAAGTTAATATACTTCACCACGTGCATACTAAATATCCAGAATCGCCGCAAAATTATTTTCATCCTTGCGTTATGACGTAGGTTGGAGACGATTCGTCGTCAACTATGGAATTCAAAAAGATACTGCGTGGTTCTCGAAGCTCGTGGAGTATTATATTTTGAAACTGTGCTTACGTTAGTATTCGACAGTCGACTCGTTTCCGTCTTGTTTCTCGCGGGACTGTTTCAAACTTTCGAGTTCGTAACAATCCTTAGCAGCGCTACGTATTTTCCTATTGGTCAACGGAAATGTCGACGTCCCATCGCGTTTTACCTGAGATCGAGAGCTCGGAATATGGCACTTCTCCAGCGAGAATAATTACACCGACGAAACGAAATATCATCCATCCGTGCGACATCCGCGTCCACGCGTCCAAGAAGGGATAACGCGTCGACATCTCCATTAATCTCGGCTACGCGACGCTTAATCGCGCGAGTTGCGTGGTAAATATCGGAAAGAAAGTCAAAGCGAGCCTGGATCGCGTTTTACGACGTTTCATCGCGTTTTACCTGGGATCGAGAGCTCGGGATATGGCATTACTCCAATGAGAATAATTACACCAACGAAACGAAATATCATCCATTCGTGCGAAATCCGCGTCCAAGAAGGCATAACGCGTCGACGTATCCGTTCAGCTCGGCTACGCGAAGCTTAATCGCACGAGTTGCGTGGTAAATATCGGAAAGAAAGTCAAAGCGACTCTGTATCTCGATCGTTTCGAGGATTGCTCGATGAAAGACGGGGCACAGAGCGGGTGTCTATCGATACATCGGGTAGCCGTGCTCGGGGCTTGGCCGAATAAAAGGCCAGAAGGTAAAAACACGGCGGAAAAATCGTGATTACGGGTATTCGTTAAAGTTGCGATTCCGCGCGGAGATAAGCCCCCGGGCAAAACGTCCGAGATTCAGGCAGGCTTAATTGATAAACGCCGCGAGTAAAGGTTAATTACAGGAGGGTCGGAGCCCCGGCAGGAAATTCAGCGCAGCCGGCCGACCGGCCGATTCCATCGATCGTGCTTCTATTTATCCTGTCACTCGATTGTAGTTTAATCGGACGTGGGTTAAATCACTGCCGTTGTCTACTGCATCGGGGATTCATCGGGAAATTTCTTTCCTTTTTCCCAACGTCCATCGATACGTATCGGGGCAATCGGATGACCCGTGGAATATGATTTTTCCGGTGCGTTGCAACCGCGAGGTAATCGGATTTTCGGCAACCAGCAAGAATCGAAGCGGAGAGAACGTGGTAAACGCGGTGGGAGATTTATTAGGAGCTTGCAATCCGATTGATTGCGATTATGAGTTCCCAACGGTGGGAAATCTAGCGCTACCGTTTCCAAATTTCCGGCTGTGTGGTCGTTGGAAATTACCTTCGACCTAAATGCGAAATGCAACTGCATTGAGAGAAAAATTCATAGCTCGGCGAGATTCTAGAGATTCTGAATAAAATCCTTCGTAATTTAAATATACGTCCAAAATTACTGTAATTTCCTTCATCGTTCATCCCATCTTACGTCCGATTTCGATGCGATATTTCTTCTCACGATCCTAAATACTTCTTTAACGTACTTTAATTTTACGGCCGCTAATTTTACGATACGACAGATGCAACGCGCGACAATCAAAACGCCAAGTGACACAGGTTTCACGGATTATTCGTGCAACCGCGAGCCTCGTTCGATTAAACGTCATTAACCGTTCCAATCGGAATTTCGCTAGAGGCTAGAGCAAGGATTCAATGACCCATGCGGTTCTCGAAGGCCTGTACCGTCGAAACGAGGCTAAACAGCTGGCTGGGCGTGCTCGGCTCTCAAGACCAAGGTATAAAATTCGATTTCCTTGTCGAATCCGATTTCAGTTTCGTTCGTTCGTCTCGCCGTCTGTAAATCTTCCGCTTTACGGAAGCATAAATAACGCCGAATCGAAGGTATTACGACTATCGGAACGCCGCTAGACACGCTGCTCTAACAGGGTTGCGTAATCGCGGCGATACAACCCGATAAATTTTCAAATTTCCCCGCGACCACTGCCACCCAATTTGCATACGCCGTATCGCGAAACCTGAGCTTTTCGGTTGCACCCCGCCTTCCATTCTCCCCATCTCTTCGTGATTTATGCGCCGATAGCTCCGCGTAACTGTCCTTTTCTCGTTAACTTTTCTCCGATCCCAAATGAACCGCGAATCCGCGAGTTTGCTCTGTTCAACGGGTATAATACCGGCTAAAGTCAAACTGCTAACCTGCGATATTCGTTCGAATATTCCGCGAGTATAGGTAATTCTAAAATACGGATTTTTATTTAGATCCAAGTCAATATCCATCGAGGACTCTTTCTAATTACCGCAATTTTATAGTCTTGTTTGATATTAAGGATAAAATTTATGCGATACTTTAAGGAACGAGATAATATGTCAATACTTAAAACGCGAGTTTGCTTTCTTGAATATTCGTACAGAAGACGAGATTTTGTTAAAAGCGGTTTTACGCCTACCGTAACTGCAAAAGGAAAAAAAATCTAGAAGCCAGTGTTAATAATACCGCAACGCATCCCTATGGAACATGCAATTTTCATTTAAACATTTTACTCTACGGATAATAATAGCGACTAATAATAGAAATCAAGATAGCAATATCAGGTGACTCACTCTGTGCATGTGCGCTGCGCGTAATTAATGGTAGCGCTAATGATACATTTTTTTATCTTCCCCGACCGCTTCTCTCGTTTCTCTTCCTATATTTCTCTTTCTTTCTTTTCCGTCGAAACGTTAGTTAACAGACGGACGAATTAATTAATCACGCCGGTTAGACACGCGGAATATTTGCGTACCGATGACAAATTAGTATTCCCCATTCGCAAACATCGAGATCGGCTCCTCTTTAGTAGCCGAGGTTAGATATTTCGTGCAACAATATCGCGTGTGTCAATATTTGCGATTTATCTCGATAACAAACGTTCCGGTCGAAATTTGTAAATTGTAATTATTCGATGAAATTGATATATCACGATACACGACGCGATGGTCGTTCCAAAAGATGACGGTAGAATATTATTCGAAATTTACAATTCGCGGTACGTCGCCGTGATATTAAATTCGCAATTTTCAATTAAATCCCGCGAATCGCGTTAACCCGCGGAAATAAAAGGCGAGGCGGGACTGTAGAAAAAATCAATTTGACCGAGAAGGTATTAGCATAGAGAAAGCCGCAGCGAAATGCAAGATACGAACCGCGTATAAAATATGAAAGATTTATCGCGGCAGCGGGAGTAGCGGCGACTAATCTCGTAAAGAAGGGAAGAAAATAAAAGAGCGATATAAAGGCGGTATAAAAGTGGTATAAAAATCGTTTCGGGACTATATCGTGCCTGTTCTTTCGAGTTAACTGTAAAAACCGGCGGGGCAAAGTTTCCTCGGGCCACGTAACGGAGCCGGGAATGCTGGAAGCGGAGTCTCGGGTGAAATTTTTCCTAATACCATGGTCAGGACCTAGGGATATTCTACTTCGTGATTTGTTTAACAAGTGACAACGCCGACACGAGCAAGAAAGCAAACGCGTGCGCTTCGAAAACAGCTCGTTTAAGCCTGACGTTCGTTCGCTGAATCATTTCGATCGTCAGCTGAAACGTATGTATCGAGTAAAAAGACGGATGGTAAAAAAGCTATAATCGACGCGTTTATTACGTGTAGCTAATCGTCCCGAAGTTAACACGCTTCTCCCGTTTAATGTAACTTCTTTCGAAATAAGACAATGATCGATGAAAACGAACGAGTCTTTCCTAGCTTCCAATAGATTAAACGATTCCAAAAGAATCCAAGTATCGCGAGATTCTTTGCAAGGATTTTTCACACAGGGAATTTTCGATAATCGTTTTATTCGATTACGGTGAAATGAAAGGAAGTTTGGATTCACGTGTACGGAATAAACATGGCTGATCTGATTAAGCGAGGTGTCTTTCGAATTTTTTCATGTTTCCGCGAACTCGTGCCGCTATAGGAATCGTAGCGAATTAAATTTAGAGAAGAATGTACATTATTTTCGTTTTACTTTGATACCACCGTGCAAACTAAATTTAATCAACGGAGAAACCGAACTGCGTTATTGAAACAACGGAAATATCTCGTTTCTTGGTGAAATTCGAGCTGGAAATAGAGAGGAATAATATCGGTATTCCCGTGGACAAAGTTGTTAAGAGTAAATTCCAATCGTATATTTCGAAGATATTTCCGATAAAATTTCCCTGAACCTAAATGAAAAACATTACAGGCATACGTGGATGATGGATACGTTGTATCTCATGGTGCATCGAATTGATTAAAATGTCAGCATTCTTCGGGGAAATTGAATAAATTACAAGCACAGGATTCGAACGAAAATATTACTTATTCTGGTTTTTGTTTCAATTACTATGTATCCTTCTATTCTTTTAATTGGTTATTATTTTATAAAAAAAAAAAAGCGAGAGAAAGGAAAGAACGAAAGTTTTCAACGCGATTGCTATTTCACTGCTTTATTATTTTACATAAAAAAGAAAAAGGTAGAAAAAGAACCGAATATTTTCAAAGAGACTAGTGCTTTACTATTTTTCATAGTTGCTATTCTACGAAGAGGAAAAGGAAAAATACTTTTACAATGCAATTATTATCTTACTATCTCGAATAGTCGGTAGAGTATAAAAAGGAAAAGAACGACCATCTACTTGTTACGTAAAGTTTCTTCTAGCAAAGCCAGCCGTGCAACTGGTCCAAAACGCATATCGGGTTAGAAGATTGTGACAGACCCTTCTAAATGTAAATTAATCCGTGCTCCAGGGCTCGATCATCGTGGAACATGTTTCGGTTCCGATTCCTTCTCTCTCTCTCTCTCTCTCTTTCCCTTTCCCCTTCTCTTTTTTTTCAGCCTTATCAGAAGATTTAATCGTACCACGTTTCTTTCATCTCACAAAGACTCTGGTTCAGTTTTCAATTTGCATTTGCCTCGTGTTATACACAAAAAGAAGTGGAACTACGAGAGCAAGCCGAGCACAAAAGCATCGCGTGTTCGACAGAAAGTCGATCGGCGCGTGTTCGCTTATGCTCCCTCTCGTGCAAAAAACTCGAGTATCGTTTACGAAGAAACGAACGAATATCGCGGATATTAAAATAAAACGACGCCGGCAGCGGTCGCGAGTGAAATTAGCGCGACGCCGCCATCGCGATTGATAAGCGAAATCATCGTTAAGCCTCGAAGAGCCAAATTTTTACGAGCTTCTCTGCCTAGTCGCCATCACGCTTCTTGTTGTCCACGTGCAGCGAACGGCGATTATGCTCGATCGTGCAGGTTATTTGCCAACGAGCTCGGACTCGATTGATCATACTGCGTAAGTGAAAATATTCTGCATACGAGAAGCAGCGACCGTGGAAACTCGCGAATTACGATACATAATCGGGCATCGATTATCTCGAATTTTTTCACGCGTCAAAAATTACTTCGTTCTTCCATTTCTTTTCAATTTACCCAACCGAACGACGTTTCGGGCAGGTTAATTTTTCCAATTTATTGTATTTCTTTTATCTTAACCGCTTATTTTTCCAAATTCGAACAACGTAAAGAAATAGAGAAGTTTGGAGGATCTCTATCTATCTATCTATCTAGCTCTACTTTTTATCGTATTGCTTGATAATTCATCGTTATATACCGGGAATAATGTAAATTTTATCGTGACCCCACCGAGCGCACCGTGTAAAGAATGCATGCCAATGTAAAAGCAGCTTCGCAGAGGTTTCGTTGACACGCGATAAATCGCGTCCCGAGCATCTTTCTACCCGCTTCTCTTTTCCTTTTCCACGAAATTCCCCGATGCTAAATAAATTAAGCCGTAATTGATAATATACCCGGCACGATATGGGGAAAAAATTGGCCCGATACGTCGGAACGGGTAATTTACAACGAGTCGGATAGTCGCAGCGGCTACGAAACGGTGGCTGGACCTGGGCGGCGAGAAAAAAAAAATCAGGGTGGCCGAGGCGGATATTGAAACAAGCACGGTTTATAGTGGAATACAAGAACGCACGTTATTAGCTACGTGCAAAGTGTATAACTACCAAGTAATCACGATCATCACCGCGCCACTGTCTACGTTTAACGACGCCATCAAGATCGAACGACGTATAGCGAGGGATCGACGATTTTCATTTATCGATCACGTCCGACGCATTCGAGAGACTGGATCCTTATGTATTTGTATTATTATGTTATTATTATATTCTCTTAACTTTCGAACCGATTCTTTCTTTTTTTTTTTTTTTTTTTATTCCCACTCGTGTTTCGCGGGACGAATAAAAATTTTTTACATCGGACCGTCATTAGAGAAGAAACGCGAAATATATTTACGTTATTACGCTATTATTACGCTTGCTATAATTTTTCCATCCCGATTTCTTCGTTTTCTATCGCCATCCTTATTTTACGAGGACGAATAAGAGATTTCTCCACACTATCCGTCTTTACATCGAATCTTCATTAGAGCGTGAATTTTACGTATTATTGTTGTACAGGTATAATTTTCCTTCCATTTTCTACATTCTTCCACTGTTACTCTTATTTCGACAGAACGAATAAAAGATTTTCCAGGTGTCTTTCTTTACGTCGTATTAAAGAGAGTGTCAAATGTAATATCGTACGATACGAAGAACGCGATATTTAGAAGGTTTCAGATGCATTTGTAGAAAATCGTCGAGCGAATGTAAAGAGAAATTTTAATGTAAATTAAAAGATAAATTATCGCGGAGATAAGAGTACGATAAGTTCGGAAAGAGTATTTATAAAATTGACTGTGACCTCGATGTTAAATTGCAATCAATTTTCGATGAAAAATGTTGGGAAACGAAGTTAGCTTGTTTTTGCGAAACACGCTTAATTCGCTCATTGAGGAGTTGCTTAATTTGACTTCTTAAATTAGTTACTTCTCCCGGATCGTAAATTACGTTACTTCTCGGCGATAATCACGAAATAAATGAATAATTAAGGTTAAGTACAATCAATTTATGCCTTCTTTTTTCCTACCTTTACACAATCGATCAGTCGTTAATTCACGAAAGTAATTATAAACGATTGCGAATTCACCAAGCGTAACTAATTAATAGCGAGATGTATGTTTGAGATACGATCGAAACAAATTGGAGTATGAGTTGGAAAAATATAATTCCTTACAACTCGATAAAGATTGCCACAGTACGAAATTATATCATTTTTCCTCGTCATTTTTAGACCTATATTTTCACTAAGATTTCTCACGTTATATCCTCAAAAAAAAAAAATTCAGAAATGTCGTATAATTCGAACTTTAAAACACTTGCCATTTTTTCCTTTTCTTTTCTTCTCCTCTCGAGGACCGATAAAAGCGAAGACAATTTTAAGCAACAGCGTCGATCTTACTCGCTTACTAGAATTTTATAACGATATAAAAAATGAATAAAAGAAAGAGGAAAAAAAGAAAAGAAAAAGAAAAAAATAGGAACGAAGAAACAGCGGCGAAAATTGTAACGTTTCCACGATGAGCGCGCGTAACGACCAAGGGCCGTGGAGAACGTCGCGGATCGAAGGCACTCGACCTTGATATCAGCTCGAGAAAAACGATTGTTTCCGTTCTACACGAGCGGGACGCGTCAACGTCGACGACTACGTTGTCTAGAGGCAACGCCACGGCGAATTTTCGCGGCTCGACGCCCGCTACTCCTTCCAACGTCCTAATTCTACGTCAGCCATCTACGTCGAATCGGCTGCTGGTGATCAATAATTTTTGCGCGCGAGAATGCGACCGATTCGCTGGCAGAGCTAGCCTCGACGCGACCTAACCGTTACGCGTTATTACGTTATTGCATACATGCATAGAGACGCCGGGAGAAAAGGAAAAACAGCACTGAAATATCGACACTCGTCACGTGAGCCGAGATACACGCACTTGGTTTACACTCGATCGACGCTTTACATAATTCGCCGTGTAACGCGATACGATGCGACTATACTTTCGATCTTACTTTTCTCCAAGAAGCATCCTCCTCGCGGTGCCACAACAGACTCCAAGGCACGTCGACACCCAGAAACCGTGTTTCCATTCCTCGACGTCGAGCACCTAAACATTCACCACACGACGAAACGTTTCATCGCACACGCGACACTCGGCGCACTCCGTGTTCCCCGATAGACGGCACGACCAGTCGCTTCCAGCGAGCAGCACGGGAATCCGCGGGAGATTCGAACACGGCGCGAAAAGAGAGGACAGGTAGCGAGAAAGAGGAGAGAACCGTAAAGGGGCACACCCACGGCGCAACGCGACGAGGACCCGGTGCTTGTGCTTCTGCCGACGTCACCACTTATCGCGTAGAAGAACACCTTGCATCACTAGCGGCGTGTATCCACGCAGCCGTCACCCAGTTGTCACGAAGCAGCGTTTCTCCGCTCCCCTCTGGGCGACTAGTGCGCGTTGCCTGCCTGTTCCCTAAGCCAGCACCACCTCCACTCTCTCTCTATCTCTTCCTCCCTCTCACTCCTTTCCTCCAGGAACGCCTCGCCAGTCTCCTCCGCTGTCCGCGTGCGCGCGCGCTCGTCCGACCGTTCGAGCTTCCCTCTCTTTACGCAACAATCGCTCACCACTGTCGCCACTGCCGCTGCCGCCACTGCACACACATCGCGTGTTTCCTCTTTCTCGACGTGTGCGCGCGCTCTTCTATTCGTCCGCGATCGCCGGCCTTCGGTTCTTTCGCCACGTTCAGAGTTGAACGAGCGAGAGCCCGGTCGGTTCACACGGACACACGCGGCGGTTGCACGTCTATAGACACCACCAGCAACGTTCGTCGTACAACGCCACCTTCTTCCCGCTTACCGAGCGAATGTGCGGCTACTCGCTCGCTGACTACCACCGCACTGATTCGTCGCGTTCGACAGGCCACGGCGCACCGTGCTGCGTCGCGACGTTCCACGACACACGTCGGACCGCGCCGTGTCCACCACCGCTACGATAGCGGCCCTCCAGACGCGCGCGGCCAGATATCGAAAGCGAAAATAAGCCGTGAGTTTATCGCGTCACGATCGGCAGGGTTTCCGCGTGGTGAGAAGGAAAGAACCGAGAGGAGCAGCGACACCAGGCCAGGCCTGGCCTCTCCGACTCGCCACGGTCGAGCATCGGTCGCTTGTGGGTCGACTCGTGTATGCGGGATCTGTACCCGCGTGTAATATAGGTCAGTGGGCCAGGGCGATCATGGCAACACGGACATGCGCGGCGTTGCGCGCACCCGTGTGGCCCGCCTTGCCTTCGCGACCCAACGACCGAGCCGAACGACCGAGCCGAACGACCCAGGCGACCGCCGCGTTACGTGCCACGTTTATTGCACCCGACCGATCCGATCTCTCGCCAGCTCTCGGCCCTTTCCGGCCACCCTCGGCTCGCGCTGCTCCTTCTTCCTTCTTCCTTCCTTCCATGCGCGATTACGCGCGTACTTTTCAGTCCTAGGAGAAGCTTCCACACCGCGTGGAACGCATGCATTTCGACGGATCGTCAGGGTTACTTTGCAGCCGGGATTTTCCGTTTTTAATTGCGTGCCGATCGTCTCTCTGTTCGGGAAAGTGGGTCGCCGTGGACGTGGTCGTGGTTCGTGGGTGTTGCTTGTTGGGGATTTTGTGCAGACGATAGATTTTCGGTGGCTGGCTCAAGCGGGTGGGGATTCCGTAGCGGTGGGGATATGCCTTGACGTAATTCGCTAATCGTTCGTACGACGGATAGGGTAATTAATATTTTTTTCTCTCGTTTTGTCCCGCGTATAGTTTTCTTCGCCGTTGTTATTCCCTCCCCGATTTATTTCACTCTATCAAAGACGTTTCCCAGCGCGGTATTTAATACGAAACGCGATACCGTGTACCCTGGTAATTAATTCGAGATATTTCATCTAATAGAATTTCCTCGATTTATTACATTCGCTGATTTTTCGTTCGCGTATACGCGCATATCGAAAAATTGTTACGCCGTCGGTTTCCGACGAGATAAATTAAAATTCGATTTTCGTTTCATGCAAACTTGTCAAAACTGTATCTCGACTTCACGAACAGAAGGGTTGGAAATTCATCAATTTCATCGATGCATTTTACATTTTTATAAAAACATTTTATATTTCGCGTGACGAAAACAAGAGATTACGTTATAGGGTTCGCTGAGGAAGATCCAATGGCATCGGAGCGTTGAATTGCACCGAAACCCGATGACCAATCGCGGAAAATAATTGGCCAGAAAATCGCAATTCTAATTACTGGAAGGAAGGAAATTCTGCGTGGCGAGGGACTCCGATTCCGATTTGCCGGCAGATAAGAAGCAAGAGTGGAGATACAGTTAACGAGTCCCGAGGTCGGAAAAATAATCGGGATAAAACGAGAAGAAAAGGGAGAACGGCGGAGATACAGGCGTATTACCGTAAAATTACCGGATTACGATTCACCGGCTGCGGAAGAGACGAACGCGGAGAAGTCGGGAAAAGGAGTCGCGCGAGCTGGATGATGCTCGCTTTCAGAAACGTAATTGCGTATGCAATTACGCCGCTGTATAGAGCGCAATCGACAGAAGCCGGCGATCCTGTATCGCATACTTTCCTCGCCGCGTGCCTCTCCACGGTTTCCCTTTCCCCGTTCATTTTACTCGCTTCTAATTCTCCCTGTTTCCCTTTCTCCCGCGGTTCGAGACGCGATTGCGGGCCATTTGAATGTCGCCCGTGATGGGGCCTATTACCACACAATGCCCTCTGCCCGAACAACCCCGGCAAAATTCTCCTCTCGGTCTTTCCACCAATGAGAAAATTCCGTCTTGCGCCGCTCGCAAACCGCACGAGAATAACAATCATAATAATCACGGCGATAACGGTAACGAGCAGGTAACGAAAATCGCGGCAGGATTTGATTCGATAGCGACCAGACGATCGCGGGATGTACGGTACGCAAGGAAATAATAGCACACCTTTCTAGTTCTCTGTGTTTCTACACGCTAACGCGATGTGTACACACGTTACGTACGCGTATCGTATCCGGTTTACATCTGTTTCTAGAAATTTCACTGGCTCGTGCGAAAAATCGCCGCGATAAAACAATTCGGGTGGCAGAAAACGAAAGTAATGACGTTAAACGCGGAGTTTTCGGCAAGGAATTTGTAAAGAAAAAATATAGCCGGTCCTTTGAACGTATTAAGTTGATCGCGAAACAACCGAGAACGCGAGGAGAATACGCTAAACTTTTTTTCCCTTCGATTTTTCCTACGGTAATTTATTATTCTACGTTTTCTTTCCTTTTCTTTTTTTTCAATTAAATTACAGTTATATATCAAGGGTCAGCGTGTAGCGTAATACGCGAACGTAATCGCGGAATAAGGTGAATGCAAATAGTGGCAAATTTACATATCCAGAGCTATTCGCAGGAGTAAAAAAGCAAGTGCGATAACGCTGGAAGTATGAAGAAATTAAAAGAGATGCTCTAGGAAATAAATGTTAACCGTATACGTAATGCCGATCGTAAGAAAGCTGATTAATTATTATAAACACCGCGTAGCTAAAAGCACGATAGAGCTTGGAACAAAGATCATCGTTTCAATCGCTCCTCTACTTAGCCTTTCCCATTATTGTACATCCGCACAATGGCTAATGGTAACACACCGTATCTCGAACATTAAAAAGTCAGCAATCTAACGAATTAATCTCAACCTCTTACGCACTGTACGTATCCAGTTCGTCATGCATAACCATCGTCCCCTTTCAACCCGACGATGGTACCCTCCGTACCTAGGAAAAGTTCCCTTTTAATCCACGGCCATTCACGTCCAAGAGCCAATTAAATCTCTATCGAACCCGCGGGACAAACACGGCCAAGTAGAAAATATGACACGTCAAACACGTGGCCTATGAGACCGCGGATCGAGATCGAGTTCGCCGAAATGGTAAATAAAACGGAATTTGCCAGAGAAAAGAGAGAGAGAGAGAGAAATAAATTGAAAGATCAGCGTAAAACGCGAAGTTCGACTGTGCTTAACAGGTCTAAGACCGATAACGCGGTCCTACGTCACTTGAAATTGTTTAATACAGATGACATAGACCTACGTGACTTTATAAACATTTCTGCTGAATATCGCTGATTAATTCCACGTCATTTCGAAATCTGTGGCTGAGTATGCATGACGTAGTCCTACATATATCGTTCCACTCTCGCAACATTTATTTCGCGATGACCAGAACAACGTCGTTACCCGTACGAATATTTTTCCCACTTATACTAAACGGACAAAATCGTTATTACGCTTTGCGTTCCGGTGAATTCCAAATGATAATTCGACGAATTTAAGCCTGCAATTTCTCATCCGTAATTTTCCCGTCTTTTTTCCGTCGCTGTAGGCCTTTGGAAATTATACGCTGTCTCTTGGAAATTAAGCACGTTGAATCGTTCTTCGTTTCACGCTACCGTCCTACACCGTGAAATACCGAATACGACGATTATACGATTGTTTGAGCAAAAATTCGGCGCTTCGGTGAACTCGGTGAGGGATTTCCGGCAACCACGAATCAATCGCGCGATATCTAATCCTGGAAACGAATCGGACTGCAACCGGTGTCAACATCGATCGGTATCTGCATATTTAATGCGCCGACGTAATATTTTATTGTGCGCCGCGGTGCTCTGGCGTACCGCCGCGTCGATTCGATATTGACCCGTTCAGGATTTTGCAATATCGCGGAAAAAAGTCGTCGACCGGGATCGAAATACGCTAACTTCGCGCGATTTTCATTCGTGGGAAATTTGATCTGCCCGCTGGAAATTTGATTGACACGCGCAATTCTGATCCCAAACATATTCCTCCGTTTCTCTCTCGCAAGCTCGTTTTTTGCCACCCGTTTCGTTCCGCTTTTCGCGTTTTTCTTTTTTTCTTTTGCCTCCTTTTTCCACCTTTTTCGATCACCATCTCGCTCGTTACATCGATTCCCGGAGAACCGGATGTACACACAAACGTCGCTCGGATTTCATTTTTAGGTAATCTCGAAAAGGCTGACGAGACTCGTATCGAATATTTCATGGCTTTTTGTGTCATCGCGACGCGACGGAATCGTTTCCCGCTCGTTTTCGGCCATCTCTTCCACGTCAGCTTGAAAGCTGGTTAATGGTATTTTTCTTTAGAAATTCGAACGATTTGACAAGGAGATTGGATCCGAGGGAAAAATATCGCGAACGTGTCGATCGAGAAAATAACGTTAACACCTGACATTTATGGAACATTTATCAAGTTTCGACCATTCTGCTCGTCCTTAAACTTTATTACGCGTTGCTTGTTTAAAATAAAATATAGTTGGAAATTATCTTGCTTATGGGAAAAAGAATTTCGAGTAAAGGAAGGAAAAGAAATCGTCGTAGCAAAATGATTTAGGATTCATTGGAAATATATTATTATCTCTTAAGAAAATATCTGTTCCAATTCGATGTCGAGATAATATTATATTTATAATATATATTATAATATAATATTATATGCCAAAGGTAAGTTCTTCTTCAACTTTGTTCGAAGAAATTTGGAAATAACAAAGAAACCTGCCCTATGATATTAATATCTTAAGCGATATCGATAAAAATTAAGGTAAGATTAAACTCGATTTGCAAACAGGCGATTTATTTTCGTCGAGAGATACCACTTTAAAATTGTTAGAGAAACACTGAAAATCATTCGGTGACATGTTACTTCATCGTATATCATAAACTTCCTAGATATTTTCAATATCAACGCGAAACACTGCCATGACTAATCAAACTACCGAGACGCGAAGAAATAATCGAAAAAAAACGATTAAGGGCCAAAACGACATCGTGTGAACGATCTTCAACGAAGAGTTAAGGAGAAACGTAACGATCCTACACTCCTACCGATTCGGAACCTTACAATTTTCAACCCCGATCTTCAATTTCAACGAGCCACGTTTCCGATCCCAGGTGGAATCACGATAGAGGACGCAAGAAGAATATTCTTTCGAAGACTTCGATACGGCGCAAGTATCTCTCCTATTCTAATTTCACGGTGACAAAGGAATCTCCAGGTCTTATCTCCAGATGCGACAATGCAATTTTCCTCGATGTCGTCAAACGAATACCAAGCTTGCGACTACATTCCGACATCTCGAAGACGCCATCGCGGCGTCGAAAGAGAGTAACTGACCGTGTGGTGCTCGACTCGATAAAGCCACTGGAAACGCGTGGGTTTTCCCTTTTCCGGACTCGTTGGGCTTCCGGGATCTTCCTTGGGTCAGGTCCCAGAACCAGGGCCGAACACAGCTACGTACGTTTTGTATAATAAATTGCACGCTGTTTCGCACCTAATCTGTCTCCGCACGCGTGATCCGATATCGTATAACGCGTTCTCGCTAACATACCGTCGTCGTATACTTTGCGAATGAGAGAGAGAGTGAGAGAGGGGAGAAAAAATGGCAATAACGAGATAATGGAAGCGTATCGCGAGATAAAGTGACGGGATTTAAAAAGCAACCCGCAACCACGCGGCTCGTATCCTTTAACAGCCATAAAATATGATTTCATAGCATTCGGAGAAAAGTGACGTCACTTCTATCGCTGAAAACGGACACGCCGGAATTTGATACCCGGTCTGAATTAGGTGCGACAACTTCATGCAGTTTCTTGGCTTCCGATCCCAACAAAAGGATTCCAAACTGGTTGCTCGATCGGCGTTTTAAACCGGACACCCAGGCGAGATGTCGCTGCTACAGAGAAGCGGAATTGGCCTTTCGTAAGCGCAGCGAAATTAGAAATTACGAACACCGGGATGTCGCGCCATTTGTTTCCTCTTTTTTTTTTTTTTTTTTTAACCGTCGCGTGTTAATCGACGTGATTTATTCTTTACGATTTTTCCTGCGGAGGGAACTATTAGTTACGGCGAGGCAAAACGTTTTTTGGGTTCAAGTGACGTAGTTCGAAAAATATATCGCGAAGTTTCAGGTTTAAACGAAGATCGAAACAATTGGAAAAAGAAATTTAATGTCTTCGTTGTCTAGTATCGATGATAGAACCCTTACCTTAGGGCCCAAGTTCCAATGGCACGTGTTAATGGACGTGATTTATTATTTACGGCTTTTCCTGTGGACGAAACTATTACTTACGGCGAGGAAAACCATTTCGAGTCCAAGTGACGTAGTTTGAGAAATATACCGCGAGGTTTCAGGTTTTAATCGAAGATCGGAACAGTTGGAAAAAGAAATTATTTAATATCTTCGTTGTCTAGTATCGATGATGGAACCCTTATCTTAGGACCCAAGTTCCGCTGGCACGTGCCATAGTCAACAGGAAGATCGGTCACACGTCGAGCCATTCCTTGCGAACGCGACGAAGGATAACGCGTAACTGACAACTCGAGACTCGTCAGGATTCGTCAGGAAACATGGACGAAAATTAACCTCGAGTCCGGCCACCTACGGATGTTGTTACCGCGAGTCTCGCGAGATAGATTAGACAAAGACGTCGACGACGAAGGATCAATCGTCTCGAAACACCTAAGCGAGTTATCGTAAAAGAAATCGAGTAGGATCGGTGCAAAGGGTTAAACGATAAATTAATAATAGAATATGGGATTTCTAGAAAGACGCTGGATCCGAGTGAGAGTTATTTCCGTCTCGGGAACGTCAACGGGAAAATTTTTGAGTCAGTACGCGACTCAAAGCTGAAAAAGCACATCGGTACACGAAACGACATCGCGGACCAAAGGATTAACGATATTTATTCAAACTCTCGATACAAAAATTCGAACAGTGCTCTAGGAGTATCGAGAAACGTAGAATTTTCCGCGTTGCAGAGGAATTAAAAAGATTGAGCTTCCCTTCGCTCTCCCGTCGTCTCTCCTTTGTAAATTCGTTTAATCAATTATCATCACCGACCGAGAACAACTTCCACCTAGAAATATTAAAAAGCACGGTTTAAAAACGTATTACTCGTTATTTCGATAAAACACCTATCATTCCCGTTCTCTGGAAATTCTATCCATTTTTTAAAATAATGGAAAATATTTATCAATATCTACCGTACGATATAATTTCCATAGTTAATCGTGATACTGGAATTCCATTTTTGTAAAAGGACTCGCCGTTGGAAAGGAAATATTCGAACGGTACTCGGATCACAGTTATTTCGTTTTCGAATATCTTTTCTCTTGGAAAAATTTTTGATAGAAGTAGATAGTAATCGAATAATACCGGATCCGAGTAGTATAGTGGATGCGAGAAAATTTCCTAGCCTAGCTCTGTGATTTTCTGTCGACCTGACGTCCATTTGCTCCCTGTTGACCTGCACTGGTCTCTTCTTATTCGCTACTCGGTTCAAATCACCCATTCGTCGACGACAAATTGTCGAATTGGAATTTTCACTGGGTCTGAGAATCTCATGGTGTATTACCCTTTAACGTCCCAACCAATCTCGATTTCGAGACGAAGGGGACAAGTTCTCGTATCTAATACGCTTTGAAACGCAAACAACCACTTTTTATCGACACCGTATCCATTAGTCTAGTACCTGGAAAAATTTCAAAGAAATCTCTTGGAAAATCTGCCGAATTTCGCGCGTGTCTTTCCCCCAGGATGTCTGTAATTCCTAATCGCAGCTGTTAATCCTTGAAATACCGTATCGGCGGTATTGCTCCTTGGAAAATATATTGCTGACCCCGCGCATCGTGAGTGTAGGACATTCGATACTCTTTTGGTGTCGCGATTTTTAAACTCTCGCGACTTTCAGATACGCCCTTATCTCATTCGTTCGAAGCGCCGAAACACGGAAAGATAAAAACAACGAAAGCCGAAACGTGGAAAGATCAAAACTTCGAAACGTCGGAAGATCAAAACGTGGAAACGTCGGAAGATCAAAACGTCGAAACGCCGAGACACCAAGGCGCCGAAGTATAAAAAGGTCGAAACGCCGAGACGCGGACACAGTGTATTAACGAATCGAAGCCATCGCATACGTATCCTCAAGGAACCGTTCGCCACTAATCGTCGTCAATTAAGATCGACCTAGTGACAACACACAGCAGCCTTGACGAGAAGTCTAGGACACTCCGAACGGATTGGAACGAGAAACGAAATGAATTCTACTTTTCCGGGCGAACTGAGGTGAAAAACCATCGGTATAATTTGATTNATATTATAATTTGAATCGATGGCGAATACTCGTTACGCCACTGCGGCTTATCCATCTTCTGCCTACATACCCAACCAACCTACGTCCTCTTCCATCGGATATCGCTCGTCACAGCGACACTCGCGCTTTCACGGGTAAACACCTGTTCCTCCCGACGATCATCCAACACGTTCTCGATCGCTCTAACACCTCCGCGATTCGCCAAAAACGGACCTTCCAGCGACTACTCGCGCGAAGACGGATCATCCGGCGACCGTGATTTACGTATTCCAAACGATCTTCGAAACGAGCTTTGAAACGGCGTTCGAAGAATTCGGAAATACCAGGAATCTTCTGGCTGGCAAAGAGAATGACACGATCGTTGAAATTTCTCAGGCTTATATGGACATAACGCGAGCATTGGTCGGCTGTTTACTCGCTTTGGGCAACTCTTATATTCTTTTTGGTTCTGCTTTGAATTCGAGATACGATTATTCGCAAAGAAAGAGGATTCGTGACTGTCTGAAATTCTGGTTTCTTCGTTAATTGGATCGCAAAACGCGCGATTCGTGTTTATCGCGAATAACGAACGAAAGTAAACGCGTTTTTGGGAAGACCGTGCAATTGGACGCTAATGAGAAGGATGGAAATTAAAATACCTTCAAATTCACGGATATATGTGCCCATAATTATTAATTGCGGTCTAAGTCATGTATATATTACACAAATTCGGGGTCGGGTGTAGTTTAGCGTGTATTATTTTCATTCCAAATACACGATTAAGAGTGATTATACACGCGGGTAAACGATTTGTAAATGGAAGAAAAATTGATTTATTAAATACGCGAAGGTTTCGAGAACTCGACGAGTATATTCGTGAATAGCAAAAGAAAAATTGAAAAAGAGGAAAAATCGTTTTCAGTTTTGAAACACTGATGAATTTCCGAGAACGATGTCACAGAAATATAGAATGCAGGGAGAATAGTAAAACGGATACATAGCAGCAGAGGCATCAATTATTCACTGAAAAATTAGCTTATGAATTCAGATAATATTACGAAATTCCAACCAGCGTTCCGTGATTTGCTGCGAACAATATCGATCGGAATTTAAATAATTCCATTTTCCACGAACAACGCACAAGCGCACCTGACACGCACCGTGCATGAAATTTAGATGACTAATACGGGAAACTTCGCTGCGGAATATTATGTTAAAATTCCTGCCAGCAAGATTGCTATTTCACGTTTATGCGAGAATATCGAGGACAAAAATAATTATTTAATAAAATCGCCAATTTCGAGATATTCCTACGCCTGCCGCACGAAACTTTCATAATCTCTCGTAATTTTCGTTACGTTTTCTGTAAGTGAATGAATAAAATCGCGGTTTTACAATAATTCCGCGAAATTGAAAAAGAAAATTATCGAGAATTAAATTTCGATATGCGACGCACGAATTTGCAAATAATTATTTTCAATATCGAGATAACGTTTGATTTTAATTAAATTGGGAATGTGATCTCTCTTTCTCTGCACGATAAATGTTAAACCGACACCCATAGTCTTCTTACACGCGACGAAATTATTTTGCACCAGAACGTTTCAATTTTAGCTCTACAACTACGAATCTCTCTTAAATTTTGGCAATTACCAGAAGCATATAACTGCTTTAACCCTTTGGAGACGAATGTCAAAATATCCATTAGAATGTTTTGTTTTTTTAGAGTGAAAGTAGCTGCTTGGAGAATAACGAAAAATAATTTCAACATTGACATCGATGTTATACGTGTCTTTTAGCACAGAAAATTTCCCTCGATTTGTTAGTTTTAATTATTAGTATATGATCTATCGTTAACTTCCCTTCTCGCCCGAAAAGATATAACAAAACTTAACGTCGATCCATATTGAGATAGAATTGTAATTAACATATTCATTCGGTATCTTTGTCCTGTTTTTAAAAAATTACTATCGCGATGAAATAAATATCTCGAAACGCCGCGTTTTCGAACGCCTAGGTGCTTTTAATCTACAGAATCTGAAAAATTTGAATTCCGCGCGTTTGACCGTCAAAGATCGGTAGTTCCTATTTTGTCAAATATCTCGAGACGCCGTGTTTTCGAACGCCTATGGGTTTTTAATTTAAAGAAACTGAAAAATTTGAATTCCGCGCGTTTGACCGTCAAATATCGGTAGTTCTTATTTTCTCAAATCTCGCGTTTTTGAACACCTAGACTCGTGCCAGAAAAATGATGGATATGACAAAAATTCGAATTCCTCGCGTTTCGACCCACTATCCCACGTCCGAGAAACGTTATTTCCATTTGCGTGAGCTTCGCGGTGAAAAGTCGGCTGGAAGTGGTTGTTTGGAGCGCGAGAAAGGCGAAGCAACGGTGGATCGATTGCCGACGCAGGAAATCCAAAGTGGCATCGATCGGGTGCATCGATCGGATGCATCGAGCGGTAATCTGGTGGTATCGGAGCGAGTCGATGAGGATCCGTAGAAGGCGATCGCGCATTTAAATTGGTCGAGGTCTCTCGGTTACGCTCGAGTAGTAACACAGTTCCCTAGCTCGGATATGCAGTTGCGAACTGTTCTACGCCACGGCCATCGACCAGAACTCCCCGTGGCTCGTTTATACCTCTATATACCCCCTTTCTATCCTTTCGCTGTTCCGAGCCTTCGTGCCGAGTTCAGGTTCACGCTACACGTGCCTTCCCTTATCGATAAGGGAAGCGCCGTTCGGTATGTCCGCAACCGTGTTTCCTGGACCGAGGAACACGCGTGCTTCGATTTTTCCAGATAATTTCCACCAGCTTTCCTCCTTTTCCACCTCCTCGTCCACTTTTTAAAATATCTCTCCGGCAAAATTATGCACGGTGAGGAAAAGCTTTTTTACCATCCTTTTCTATTTTTTTTTCTCACCTTCTTCCTGTCTTACTTTTCGCTTTTTTCTTTTTTTCGCGCGTGTACCAGGCGTGCGATAATTCGTAGTAACGCGAAATATCTAGAATTTTGAGTCGCACCGAAATTGAAGTTTCTTAACCCTCGCGATATAGTAACGATTATGGAATAAATTTTACGTTGTAGAGTACGTTGTTGTCAGTACTATAGAGGAAAAATAAAAAAATATTTCGAAAAAGCTTCGGTGTTTCCGAAATAATCTTTGGAAATGGGAAAAATTATTTCTCCACGTAGGAAAGAGATACGAATATGGGACTAATTTTGAGTTATAGGTCGTAGACCGTACTATCTGGTAAAAATAAGAAAAATTTCGAAAAAGTTCCAGTGTCTTCGAAATAATTTTTGGAAATGGGAAAAATTATTTCTCCACGTAAGAAAGAGATACAAATATGGGACTAATTTTGAGTTATAGGTCGTAGACCGTACTATCTGGTAAAAATAAGAAAAATTTCGGAAAAGTTCCAGTGTCTTCAAAATAATTTTTGGAAAATTGGAAAATTATTTCTCCGGGTAGAAAAGAGATATAAATATGGGACCAATTTTGAGTTATAAGGTCGTGGTCCGTACTGTCTGGCAAAAGTAAAAAAAAATTCGAAGAAGCTCCAGTACCTTCGAAATAATTTTTGAAAGTGAAAGAAATTATTTCTTCGCGTTGGAAAGAAATACAAGCATGAATCCAATTTTACGTTGTATTTATAAAATTTCGATAAATAAATTTTATGAATACATTTTACTTACTATTAAATAATAACCTGAACCATAAAGTTATGTGTAAAGCTAATGTCGGTTGGTCGTATCGCTAATCTACGATCGTGCTTTTGGGTTGGAAGCAGGATTCGAGGGTGTGGTAGGAGTAATAATTTAAAAGTAGAGAGTCTCGATGAATATCGGTCTGTGTCTCGAAAGACCCCGTTACTGTGTTTTACCTTGATCGTACTTCGAGGGTTAAAAATCTACTCCTGCAACGTCTCTTTAAAAAGAAAAAAGGAAAAAAAAGAAACAATATCCCGACTCTCGATAAAGGTTACAGTATGTATCATTTGACCATTGTCATACCAGAGTCGACGAAGCAATCTGCGATATTTACGAAACGCGAGGATATTTTTTCGAAAACGACACGGCTCGAGAGCCTCAATTTCGATAATTGCTCGACACCGGGCCGCGAAAGCTTTTAATCTTCGGTGTCTTTGATTCCCTTGGCATTTCCATTTTTTGCAAACGTGACAAACTCGCGTGATCACCGGGTCGTCACGTTCGAAATTACACGTTCGAACGTTCTCTCGTTTATATTATATTTCCCATTCCTTTCCATTTTATTTTCAGACAATATTCCTATCGTTTTTTCCCATCTTGTTTTCCCCCTATTTTCCGAACACGTGTATCGTCTAAAATAATTACCGTGGTATCGATCGGTGTAACGAATGATTCGATTTGGACGTGTTAAAACGTCAGTCAGCTAGTGCGGGCTTTATCATTCGCTCGTTACCGTTTATCATGGAAGGTAACACAGCGTTTTGTCGTGGCTCAACGTCAGATAGCATTGAATAATTTTCCTTTTGTTAGCAGAGTTTGTTCGTCCGTTTTTTCTGCCAGTTTTTCAATTTGTCTCTAACACCGCAATTATCAAACTAGTCGCGAAACGGCTGCACTCGGATATTTCATTTTTGTTAAAAATACCGACCAATTATTTTCACAACGATATCGCAATTATTATTATCCACGTGTACGTTATGTGGAAAAGAGTTGATATTTTGCGACATCCATTTTGTAGTGATAAAATTTAGCTCCGTTAGAATAGAAAGGCAAATTCTTAGAGTCCGTGAATGACGATCGCGATGAAAAATTGCGCGTATCGACAAGAATTTCGAATTCACATTTTGTTCGCCATGAAATACGTCAAGTATCAACTCACAGAGAGGTAACGAACGTAACTCGTCATTGTACAGCAAAGGATTAGAGAAGACGTAGTAGCTATGCCCTGGCTAGCTATAACTTCAACGTTAAGATGCAGCTGTAACTTCGTTTTAAACAAATCTCGAATTAATACACCTCTGAGCGATTTAGCTTCTTCATCTCGTCTGAATATCGCGAATAATTCTAATGTCCCGAGAAAAGGAGGAACATGAATCATGGCATCTGGCGATGAAACGGCGAATTATTCCACAAGGAAACTAAACTCGAGTTCCTCGGAAATATATCTCGAATTAAATCGAATTTCTTAATTCTTAAAACCGCGATATCCACGAAAATCCTATTTTTTAAATCGACATCGTTTAAACTTCATCCGTAAAATAATCAGAAAATTCTTTTATACAAAGAAACGCTGTTGATTTGCAGAGTTCTACCAGCGGAATTCGAATTTTACCCGAGGATTATTAAAAATCTCCGCGAGAATATTAAACCGGAAAATAGATTTCACGACTAACGCGAGCCATCGTGTTTGGGACTGGTGAAAAATTCAAGAATTCGTTTCCTCATTGTTGCCCGGTTAATTAGCCGCTGATTGTCCGACAGCCCCCCGTGATCGTCGCGAATTTCCGATTATCTCGCTGACGCCGCCATTTTATCGCCGACAGCGAACAAAAGCGCAGGAGAAACCAGCAACGTTATCTCGCGACATTTTTTATTCTTTTTATTCTATACTGAAAACACCCTTCCCCGATCCTAGCTGGTTTTGCATAATTATTCGTGTACGAGATCGCTCGAAAGTTCCAACAGCAGGGCCGTTTTAATAAGCGGTCCTCGATCGCGCCCCAGCCCGTCGTCCTTCTTAATTTCCCCATCTCCATATTTCCAATGATTATCGCGTCACTGCGTCCCGCCAACTTTGCCCATAAAGGCCGGAATTTTTAATCACGCCAGCTTCCACCTTCGATTCGAGTTTCCGCGAGTTATCGTAAGTTTTCGCGCTTATTCGGCGTCTCGTTAACCGGTTACGCTATTAAACGGGCACGTTCGATAGATTTTCGACGAAATTTTCGGCCAAATTTTCGATAAAATTTTCGATGAAATTTTCGACCAAACTTTCGACCAAATTTTCGATAAAATTGTCAACGAAATTTTCGATAAAATTTCCATCGAAATGAAAATTAATCAACGCTCGAAAGAAAGCTCCAGATTACCTCGTCACCGTGACGAGATGGGAATTGTCCGAACGAGCGAATTCGACGATAGGCCAAAGGGTGGAAAAAATAGAAAAGACGGATGAAAATGATCCGAGGATCGTTCGAATGTCATTACTCGAAGATCGGTATCTTTAGTTGTTCCTACGGAGATTCATTTGTCAGAGGCTTCCATAGGAATTGTTATCGTCAAATGTACGGGGTGTTATGAAAAGAGAGGCTAGCCAGCCGAGGTCTAATCGGCGGCTCGATTTTCCTGTCCGCGATGTCGATTTATAATAATTTATTATAATATCCAACGTCGAAGATGAATAATTGTTATTAGGTTTAATATCGATATGTAGCGCCGTGTCTTCGCGGTAGGTGTAGCGTCTTTGTTTTTTGAGCACGCAGCGATATTCCTGAATGATTAAATGTAATTACGCGACGGTGATGATTCTGAATTATGGATAAAGTATGGTTCAAAATATAGTCATATTCTTGACTTATTAAATATAATCGCGCGCCGACTGAAATTATGCAACTTGCCCATAAAATAACAGAATATCGTAATTTCGGATAATCGATGGGTTATTCGATAAAACTTTGTTCGTCTCCAAAATGAAAAAGGGAATTACTATTATTTTACACGAAAACGTCGACGCCGTTTTCTGGCCACCGCGATAACGTACGATTAAAGAGAGAGAGAGAGAGAGAGAGAGAGAGAGAGAGAGAAGAAACGAGCGAAATGGAATATTTAAAAATACGCGTAATTATAATTCGTGAGTCACGCGCACGAGCGTTTTATCCAAACCGAAGGAAAATCCGTGAATCATCTCTTACGAAACATTTCCTTTTGCATTGCGATATCTCTGCTTATTTTAGATCTCCTTCTGCGTTTTTCCAAACGATAAGAAACTTATCGATACGTTTGTTACCATCGCAACGCGACGCTGTGCTCTGACGCCTAAACTCTCGAGGAACATTTGCGTATACCGAGCGTTTTCGGTTATACAGAAATTCGATTTTATCCGATTCTACACGATTGCCAATAATTATCGCTCGTTTCGTGTTAGTTAACAATCCTCGTTTCACGAGGAGACTCGAGTTATTCGTTTTTAGTTATCCGATATCGGTTATTTCGCGTTTGTCATCGGCTTTCGGGTAACGGGTAATCTATCGAAGCTTTGGACTCCGATTCTGCCACGATCTTCGCCATCTTTTACCACGAAACACGAGCTTTCCAATTCGAGACAGCGAGCCTTATCCGAATAAACTTCTTAAATCCAGCAAATCCGATCGATCGACCGAGGAACATTCCACGGATCATCCCGCGAGGCAAATTATCGCGTGGAAAAGCAAGGGTGCGTCTTCAGATCTGTCCAAACGTCCGCAAACTTTTACCCGAGTCTAATCCCTTTCGCCGCGAAACGCGAGTCCTTTCATTCGAGACACGGAACTCGGTGAAAAAACGCGAAATAAACCACGTTCCATGGATTAGATCCGATCGATTCTCGATGAGAACAACGGGAAAGGTAGACCAGAACGGCACGGATCAGCTGGCAACGCGAATCATCGCGCGAGTATTCTCCTCTCGGCGAGAAAAACCGCCGACGAGTCGGTTGTTTCTTCGTAGATCACGATTAAGCGGATTCCGTTTCGACGATACAACGTTGCAAGCGGCTACAAGCTCGACGTTAATTAACGAGAACAACTCCGAGATTAGCTTCTCCCGGAGTGGACGAAGCGCGGATAACTCGAGGATACACACGGGTTCCGTTCCGACCAACGATCAACCAGACGAGTTTTCCTTTTCCTCCTAACGATACCAGACGACACTCACCTGACCCGCTTCTTACATAACGTAATTAGCCGATAATTACCGGCACCCCGACATAATCCGTTACGTCCTCTGCTCGAGCGTTCGTTAGCGTTGCCTCGTAATCCGACGATCCTTCCTTTTCTTCGTAAACATCGCTCCAATTACCATTCGATAACGCGCTGATCGAGTTTCGATGCCCCGATTCGACTACTGACTCGAAAAACTCTTCCCGTCTTCGTCCGAGTAATTTACGCGACGGGAATGTTACGTCGATCCCGAAATATCGCGGGTGTCGAAGCATAACGAATTTCCAGTCGTAGTGGAGTCGATGGTCTCCGATTTTTCGACCATTTGTCCAGATTCGTGACAATTTTTACGAGCCGCGTTGTTATTTTCTTTTCTTTTTTTGTTTAGCAAACGAACAGACGCACAGACAGTTTCGAATAGGTCTATAGTTTCTAAGGTAAACTCCTCGTGGGTTTACATTAATCTCCTGGCGAAATCAGGTATCGACGGATGAGGTATCAGAAAAACGGATACAACTTATTCCAAGGTAAGAAAAAACGCGAGGAAACGTGTTACCCGGAATCAGCGGGACTTTCTCGTCGATATCGAAGGGTTAATTCGTACGCGATGCGTTTTTTTACGAGATACACGGTCGACTTCGATGAGGAAAAACTGCGAATTGCTACTTCTCCGTATGGAAGGAAGGACGCCGAAGGGCTAACAACGAGGATCTTGGCTGAAGGATAGATATTCCGCGCAAAACATCGAGGTATAATCGAGCCGGTCGATTACGCGAGGAACCGTATCACGCGGAGCCAGTAGTTGAGGATTAATTTGTAAATGCATCTGTGACAAAAAATGCAACCGAGAATCGGCAGTGGGAAATGTCGGAGTCGTTGCTGCTCCGTACAGAAGAAACCACCAGCGAGGCAGATACCGCGGAGAAACCGCGAGGAAAATAGGAAAATAGGAAGAAAATAGGGAGTAGTATCGCGAGCGAAGTATAGTTGCGTGGATCGGAGGCGAGGCAGCCGGTGCCGTAATCGCGAATGACCGTGCTCGAGGAAAAGTGAAAGACGGGATAAAAAGCGGGGCCCGAGGGAGAAGACGATCGTAATTTCGATCTCGGCGATCGGCCGGCCAAGGAAGTGAAACTTCCTACTGTCAATTGCAACTTCAATTAAGACCGAGTACACGTTCGTTCTCTCTCTTTGACCTCCTCCGATTGCTTCACCGGGTGAAAGTATGCTAATAAGCCTGCCATAATTTTACGCTCGAAATCGATAGTCCAGCTCGAGCGTCCGTAATCGCTGTTACCCGCGTGCGCCGCGACGCCGATTGTTCGACGAGGTGTCGTCGCTTCCTTCCTCGTCGCGGTCTCTGGGTCTCGGACGAAATCTCGTCGGGAATCTCGTCGGGAACAGCGCGGATTTTAAGCAGCGCTCTCTTAATTGCCAATAACGCCGCTGCCTGCCATTCGGTTCATTGTAACGCCGTTTTCGTAACCGCTGCTTGCGTAATTCCACATTGTCATTCCGCGAAATGAGAATCGGATAATTTATGCGAACGAACGCGTCGCTTCCGACTATGTGCGAATGCCAGATTGGTCGAAAATGGAATATTACTCGTGGAAAATTTTTGTCTTCTTTATTTTTCTCTCCTGTCGCTCTTCGCAGACGCAATTCGCGTCTGCTGAGGGAAATTCGAACGTCTATCGTAAGTATCGTTGATTCTTTTCAAAAATACCGCGAATAATTTCGAATTTGACGGAGAAATCTTTTCTTACGAAACACGTATTCGAGTTTTGCCCAATTGCTAGCGAACAATTTGATAACGCGTCTGTTGCGTTCGCGTGGCGCGATTTTTCACAAGACTCTGCGCGTAATTAACAATTGGACAGTGAAGCTAAAAGTAGAACGGCACTCTCGCTTTCGAAAATGAACTTGATCGTTGGACTAGTTCGCGTCGCTTCTACTCTAACACCGCTCGAGGAAATCGCGATCGCTCCTCTCCGACTCTAATTCCAACTGATCGATGTAAGAAAATCGGAGAAGGATTCGAGTGTGAACCTCGATCTAGCCGATTGAAATCTCTAATCGTTGAACAGGATCGTTTTCGAGACCGATGATATTCGTTGCATAGAATCCTGACAAAAGTGGGTCCTATCATCTCGTTCGTAGCAACCCCATAACCGACGTAACCTTCGCAAAGGTCGCGCATAACAAGATGAAAGAATAGCGTTGTTCGCACCTGCGTTATTCGGAACAATTAAGAAACCTCTATCGATCGCGACGCGGAATGTCGGTTGGAAACGCATCGGGTCGATCGCCATAAGCCGTTTTAATTTACAGGCGAGTCGGTTGCGCGGAGCTTACACGGCCGGTGCAATTCTGCTCGGTCCCATAGAGTCTGACACGTACGATCGCTTACGGGGTAATTAAAAAAGGGAAAATCCCGAGGCGAGCGAGACGCGCTGGAAGCGCGCTACTCGCGCGCGACCCTCGCCATTAAGCCAACCTGTTCATTAATAACGTTACGAGCCCGCCGCGGAACGCTACCGCGGTGGGAACAAGAAACACGTTAAGAACCAGTTAATAAATCCATCGGTGCAACGACACTAACGTTTCTATGAACGTCGCGAAACGGTAACGCTTGGTCCCGCGGGAAATCGCGAGGAAGGACAAGCGGGGCCCACGTCCGACAGGCAACATTTTTCTCTCGTTACTCCCCCGTTTTCCTCTTATTTTTCCCTCTTATTTTTCCCCCTTATTTTTCCCTTATTTTCCCGGGCAAACGTACGACGTCTGTGCCCGCTGCAATTACGCAAAGCCCATTCACCGATGCTGTTGCGCACTCGCCAATGATCTCGTTACTCCGAGTGCTGATGGCTCGCTGCTAACGACGCTCGCCTGCCTCCGTTCCCGAGTTTCTTAATCCTTTCACCGTTAATCGCAAGGTAAATAGCTGCTCGTTCGAATTTCCTCGCGTGCTGTTCGATTGTCCCGTTTCCCGCTTCTTATTGCCCCGATATCTACAGGACCACTATAGCGTCCTCTTATCCGCGAGCGCTTATTAATCGAGTATAATTGGCTAAGTAGCGCGCTTTCCTTCGAACACTCTTTTTGGAAGTTACTCTTTCGGTGTCTAGAGACACGGGTGATTCGAGGTGTCGGCGAGTTGAAACGGATTACTCGTTCTAATTCCCGGATAATCGAGCTGCATCGCGAGAAAGTTTCCCTGACTGGGCAATTCTGATTTTGATACAGGCCTGCGTGCACGGAGAGCGAAATTAATTATCCACCGAGCAACTTTTTACACGTATCGAAGCTGAGTTAACGATATATCGAAAAATTACTTATGCATATTCATTTCTTTCTTTACTTTTCGACCTACTTCACCAGGAAAGAAGAACTCGGTTTCATAACACATTATTGACCGGCTGTTCTTCTCAAAGTTTATCTCATGTCACCGGTTATTTCTTCGAAATTAGATGCGCAAATGAAGTTTCTTTCAAAATTTATTTTTTATAGCAAAGTGGGCACGACTTGATAGGTTTTATTAACTAAATAAAAATAAAGAACGGATTAACCGAAAGAGGCTGATACGAAACAAAAGCGCAGATCGCGAGTTTACTCGTGACCGGTGAACAATGTGTTAATAAACGTCTGGCTCTACCTTCTCGCCCGTAACCGCGTATAAATTCGTACCTATTCTCTTAACCTCTCCTAACCGTCTGCTAACCTGCTGCTAATCGTTAGCATCTGCGATCAACTTCCTTATCCCATTGCGTGCCGTTTATTTCTCTCGACCCTCGTGCCTTATCGATCCGCGTAAAAACGAATAAATATATCGCGAAAGAAATAAGGACTCGGGCCACTTTCGCGATTAACGGCGCAATTAACGAAACCATCGCTTGCCAACCGATCGGCCAACGAATCCAATCGATACGCCAGAACGCGCGCACGCGCTTGCCGAAACATCGCCGAACACCGAAGGAAACGAGAGGAAAGAGGCGAAAGCGAGGAAAGGAAGAAGGAAGAAAAAGCGAGAAGCGGGCAGAGAACGACCTCCATCCGCGGTCCCATCGTCAGCCGCATTTCCTGCGAAACCGAGTCGAGTTCGAGGTAACGATGGCGGCCGGTGTTCGATTTTGAAAGTGAATCCAGCCGGCGAGTGAAAGCTGGCGATGGTGAACGTGACACGCTGGCCAAATTCAGGCCTAAGCTGCAAGTGTTTCAGGGACGCGTGGCCAGAGGACCCCGCCAGGCCAGGGGACCTGTACCTAGCTCTAACCCAAGGCCAAGAGGCCCGACTTGTCGCATCGCGACCTCCACGACCTTTCCTCTCGCCCTTTCTTATACATTCCGCCCGCGTGTACCCTAAACTGTCGCTCCGATAAATCGGACCAGAGATTATGCAACACGATCCGGTGTTTTGACACCCGCGACAAATCGTTGTGAATGGAAACGCGCGCTATTTTCCACCTGGAAGCCTCTCTCGATGCGAATTCTTGGGAAAGTGAGCTCAGCGAGGGTGTCGACTTTCGCGATTCCTGATAACAGCTTCGACTCTGATCTTGGATACATTTTATTTCTTCTTTATTATATCTTTATTCTTTATTATATCTTCTCTATTATATCTTCGTTATTTTTTCAGCTCCAGTAGGCGTTTAAGGAACGCACGGTACGAATAAGAGGCTAGGAAATGACGAAGAAACGGTAGATGATGCGAGAAATCGGGAAGAAGAACAAAAGTGTCGATCGCGAATTAAGTAAACATAGATCAGCTATTAGTCGTATTTTTCTCTTAATTTCCTTTAGCTCAAAATTCGGAATTACATCGAGTTCTTTTTCCTATCGTTACGTCGATGATGTTACTCCTTATTGTATTGTCTCGAGTGATTCGTAGAAAGATTAATTCCTCTGATTTCGATACTTATCGACATAGCGACGCGAAGGGTAAAATTTTGAATGATAGACAGATCTCCGATCAAAAGTCGATCATACCTCGGATATTGGTGCAACGACGATAAAAATAAGCGATAGAAGAAGAGCCAAGGAAAATTACCGAAGTAAAAAGAAATCGACGATGAAAATAACGGCAAGCTTTAGGAATCTAGCGTGCTTTCTATACCGCTGGTATAAGTTATGACATAAATTGTAACGAGTATTAGAAAATCTTCGAAATACCCAAAACCGCTACTTTCTAACCCTTCCGCTGGCATACTCGATACCTTCGCAACCGTTTAGAAACCGGAAGTCAATACTTGGAATTACCTTTGCGATAACTATTATAATAATTGCGGTACAGGTCGCATTCCGCGTGTTCCGTATGACAATTAGCTCGAGAACCTTCTAAATGCCTAAAGATCCTGCGCTTTTTAATCCTCGTTCTGTCGTGCTCGATACCTTTACGACCGTCCATAGGCCGGATGTCAATAGTTAAAGTTACCCTTGGCTCGCGGAACACGGGATCGTTAGGAAAAATGAGGCCCGGTGGAAAACCGAGTCCCTGGAAGTGACTCGCGGGAATTTACTTAACGGGAATTTACGTGGACGAGCGGCGCGTCGCGACGTCTGCAGGTATCGCGGGGGTCGTCGAACAGAGGCGTTTAATCGAGAGTCAACGCGTTCCACGGATGTAAAATGGACGAAAGGGAAGCAAAAAGGCGTGGCGGGATCGAGGACGACTAGGGAAACGTGTCCTCTGCGTGTCTTCTCCGCGCCGTAAACGTACGTCAGCTCGCGCGAGCGTTTTTCGCAGAACTCGTTTCGCGAAAAGCGAATCGCGCCGGTGCACACGCGCTAACACGGTAATTCTACGAGAATAGACAACGGAGAAGCAAAGTTCAAGGAAAAAACACGTTCGTTATCGCTCGATCTCTTTCGCGAAATTTACATTGCATCCGTGACGGAGAGAGAGAGGGGGGAGAGGGGAGACAAAAACGGGCTGTGGACATTGGAGAAAAGAGAATGGACTCTTTGTTGTCGCTTTTAACGGTCCTAATAATTAAGAGGGGAGTATCGTGGAAAATGTGGCGAGTGAGAAAATTAACGATCGAATCGAAGGTCCTTTAATGGGAATTATCGAGAAGGATGAAAATATAGGGAATAACGTGCTCTTAATGGCCTCGATAGAGGACGTTGGAGAAGAAAGAGTATCGCGAAAAGTGTCACGGACGAAGAAACGAATAATCGAAACGAAGACGGATTACGGGTAATTATCGAGAAAAAGGGAAACGCGGAGGATCGTTTATTGGGAAAATTGCGATTGTTTTTAATATCGTTGGTAAAGGAAAAAGACCGTGGCGATGACGAGATCGACAAATGGAACAAAAGTGGACTAAAAAAAGTTACCCAGAGAAGAAAATAAGGAATGCAGAAAATATCGCGAATAAAGAAATTGATAAACGACGTCGAAGCAGGTGAACTTTATAATTTGCACGAAGGAAATTCGCGGGGAAGAATTTTCCGTGATCGTGGAAAACGTCGAAACGAGACAATTAATCGTCAAACCGTTGGGACTGCTATAATTTTCAGTAGCCGTTGGAAAATGAATCGTCCAGGGGGAAAAATTGCACGGGAAAACGTGGAGAACGAAGAAACTGATAAACGAAACGGAAACGGGTTAAACGAAAAATAAAAAGAGCGAAACGCAGAGTTGCCTGGAATATTCGAAATGAATTAACCCAGCGATATTTTCCGTAGAGCTGGTTAAAATATCTAAATAACTATCGAAAGGATAGTTTTATCGAAGAGACGCGGGATCGACAAAGGCGAGGAGAGTTTAATAAAGTACGAAACTAAGGAAAACTGAAGCGCGTAAAGAATATATTAATATAAATTGGTAATTTGAAAGGAGCAGGTTGGCGGATAAGAAAGCGGAAGATCGGAGAGACCGCAGCGTGGAGAGAAGGAGAATCGGAGACCTCGGGGAAGAGAAATGTAGGAAATTTAATAAGGCAGAAATAGAAATATGAGAATTTCGCTCGAATTCGCGCGAAGGGAATGCAATTTAAAGCAAAGAGCTTTATATCGTTTACGATCCTCGCATTTCTCTCTCTGCCTGTTTCTCTCTTTTCCGATACTAGCTGCAATCGACCGGGCGCGTTTGAACAAACGTAACGAAGCAGAAATACGCGTAAAGTGATACGTCCTTCTCCGTTCTTCCTTTCTCGATTACAACGCGATTGTAAATCTCGAGTTTTCCGAGAAGCGGACCGACTTCTCCATGTTTAACACGATCCTTTCTCCCGCGTTGATCTTTGATTTTTATTCCCTTCATTCGCCGTGCAAGGGAAATTTTCCATTCGACAGACTCGGTTTAACTTATTTTCCAAGTATCCTCGAAAAATACTCGCACACTACTGCAAGAATTACGCGAATATTATTTCATGTACGTACACGTGAAATCCGTCGAAATTCTGGAATTCCGTTCTCGGATGAAACGTGAGTGGCAAACGCGTACGAAGAGAGAAGAGCTTTGATTTTAGCATTTTACACGATCCAATACGTGAGTCACCATTCTCTGTTAGAAGTATAGTTAGACTCGGCAAACCGGTCCTGCGTTCTTTAATTTCAAACCGAGTATCACGCGTTTCGATGTGTAAAAGTTGCGTATACTTTGCGTGCAAGAGGAGACACAGCGGTGCAGCGGCTATCAGCGGCGTTTCCACGTTTTTTAACGATTTCCGGTTCGCCGTGAAAAATCCCCGTACACGTATACGCCCGGCGCATAAATCACGGCGTCTTAAATGTAGACCGATAATTACAGTTATCCCTGACGCTTCGCTTTCCTTCCAGCAGGCACCCGGCGCAATCTCATTTCGAAATTAATATCTCTTCATCCACGGCGACGGAATAATCGTTTGGACAAAAATCGAAATGAAATTTAAACGCGACGCGAATCTCGTAAACCATTTAACAGCTCAATTTCCGCAGGGAGGATCGTTAGAACGCGTCGCGTGTGCAGTTCGGTAGTCGTTTTTTCCCCTTGTTCAAATTTGGAGATAATATCGCGAATTATTTATTAATCGACAACCGCTGCACCGCGGGGTTTGCCGATCGCTTTATTAGCAAATGGAGCATCGCGTGTCCGAGGTATATAAATCGGAATTAAATTCGACGTTTCTCTTATCCGTAATAATAGTTCAAACTGTCTGGGTAATTCGGTTATTTAGTTGCGATCCGTCAGAAGCTCGCCGGAATATTCGTGCAACGTCTAACAGAGACACGAGTACGTAACGCGATACAACGGAGACAAACGACTCGGTCTCGAGATGATCAAAGTGCACGAAATCCTTGTATTTACGGATTAAACTACCGCAGATAAAACGTTATCTTTATATTTGCGAGCGTTAAAATTCTGGTTCATTGGAAAAATTCCTCGCGATATTAACGACACTTCTAATAAACGCAGAGACACGGAACGAGCGCGTAAACGACTCCGGTGCGTGATGAACAAAGTACACCCGCGGTTCTTCCGCTTATCGCTCAAACTTTGCCGGATAAATATTATCTTCGTGCTCGCGAGCGTTCAAATTTTCGTTGGTCGCGCGGATTCTAACATAGGCGAAACGGAGACGCGACATATACGTGTTAGAGAGAGAAATTCGGCGGCGAAATTCGGCCTCGGGGTCCTCCTACCCGAAAGAGGACCGCATCATCGATCAAAATACGCGAAAGCATCGGGCACCGAAACTCGCAACTCGGCTACATTCTTTCCCTATCTCCGTGAGATCTTCGCCATTCGGGCGAGCAAAACGCGAACCGAACCGAGACACCGGGTTTCCAAGTTCAACCTCGACGTTTCCCAGCGACCAAACTCGCCGAGTACTCGCTACCAACGTCCCCGAAAATCCCCCGCCTGTGTCGTCGGTCTCAAGGTTCCGGAGAGACCAGCGACTTTGCGCCGAAACTTGCAGCCGATCGAAACGCGACGGCGCATCGGCCACGAGGATGGTCCAACGGAACAGTCCTTGGCTCTTGAACCCGAACACGCGTCGAAACAACCTCTGCACCGGCCTATCTCCACGCCTCCGTCATTTCGATGTCGTCCTTTCGACGAGTATTCGAAATGGCCGCCGTGTGGCGGATGACTCGAGCGAGGAAACGCTGGTCTAGATAGGTCAACCGACACGGAGAAGATCGTCGTTTAGCGTCGTCGAATTGGAAGATGTTCGAAGTATGGAACGGTCCTTGGATCTTAAATCTGAACACGCGTCGAAACAACCTCTGCACCGGTCTATCTCGACGTTGAATTCGTGATTTTCGTGATTTCGACGTTATTCCTTCAACGTTACCCCGAGTATTCGAAATGGCCGCGATGTGGTAGATGACTCGAACGACGAAACCCTGGTGTAGATAAGTCAACCGACACTGAGAAGATCGTCGTTTAGCGTCGTCGAATTAGAAGATGTCCGAAGTACGGAACAGTGCTTGGATCTTAAACCCAAACACGCGTCGAAACAACCTCTGCACCGGCCTATCTCCACGTCTCCGTCATTTCGACGTTGTCCTTTCAACGAGTATTCGAAATGGCCGCGGTGTGACGGATGACTCGAGCGAGGAAACGCTGGTCTAGATAGGTCAACCGACACCGAGAAGATCGTCGAATCGGAAGATGTCCAAAGTACGACTCGCGATCGAAAGGCAAGCGTGATCGAAGAGATGCCTAGGTTGCTAATAGATACGGAACGAAGCGGAAAGGGAGGATGGAAGGATATTTAATACGTGGAACGGCTAGATGAGATGCTAATGGTAAACACGATGCAGACGTAACGTGGGAAGGGAGGAACGGGCGTTGCCATGCCGACGAACACGACGCCGCGGCGCTCAGTTGCCATGATGACGTAACTTTGCGTCTTTGCGTCACAACCGGGGTAACGAGGGTGTAGGTAGGAGGTGTAGGCAAGAGGGAGTGGTTTAGGCGTACACCCAGCACCAGCCGCGCACTTCTAGGGCAGGGATGCGTTACGTAATCAACATCAAGATCCCCGCGTATCGATCGCAAGCTTTTCGCGGTCTTTTCGCGCGGTTTTCGCGCGGTTGTCGGGAAAAAAACACGTCCGACCTGATCGCAGTTACGTTCCAGGATGATTCGGGTACGAGTGTTCATAGTGCTTGATAAGGTTCGGGTTTTCCTTCGTTTCGTTGTTGTCAAGGGTGTGTGAGACAGGATGGTGGAAAGATCTCGGAGAACCGGAGGAATTTCTCGATTAAACGTTTCGACCGAGAGTTTCGGGTATTCGAACATTCTTTGCGATGATCACGTATCACGACAAGATGGTAGATCCTAAAATTTCTCATGAGATTGGAAGAGCCGATTACTTCGTGTCTCGTTTTTCGTGAGATTAGAAAATTGAAAAGTTAAAAATTTGGAGAAGACAGTGTTACGGTTGTACCGAATGCCGAGATTAATTTTAAAGAGAAAAAGAAGCGACGCGTTTTAATCTTAATTAATTAATCTCCGTCCATTTTGACTAATGCGTAGAACGGACAATCGAATGGAAGAAGATGTATCGAAAATTTCCCACGTTTCAAGGAAGATAAACCGCAAATTTGAAAAACAGACGAAATACGCGAAACAGTTATATTGATTATTCGAATTAATTCATGTTCGATAAAAATTCGGACGAATGTCGGCTGCAACTAGTGTAGAGAGAGAGCGAAAGGGCGAACGAGGCCGCGGGTCCGGTGAAAATCTTTAGACCCGGCATAACGCGCGAATGCTCCAAAGTGTCGGACATCTTGCCGAGCTGTAAAATTATTCATACAGGCCGGGCTCTGTTCCCTGCAGTTTCGCTTTATCGCGCTGCACGCTGTTTGTTTCCCAGGTTCAAGTGCGCCCTTAACCGAGTTAATTTCCACGAGAGCCGACATAATTCACGGATTGGCGAGCAGGAATTTTTCTTTCGCCGGCAAACCGCCGGCAAAAAGACGGAACGAAAGCTGGGGCTCCTAAAACCGCGAAGGGCCGGGCGCGGATTAACGTCGCTTATGAAACTTGCACGGTGAAACTGGAAAACTCGCTTGTTCGTCGTTGGCAAACGACCACAGCTGTTGGTCTTATCCTTTCGATTAACGATTAAACTCGAAAGTGGAAAGGAACGGGGAAATCCGGCGATTTTTTCCGTTTCATTTCCTCCGAAACAAACGCGCTTTTCTCTTTTCACCGGGAAATTTCGCTCTGCCTCGTCGCGTGTGACTTTGCACTCGCGTTACGCGCGAATTTTTCCCGATACCCGAAATTCCTTGCCTGCGATAACATTTCGCGATCGCTGATACAAAGTATCTGGCTAGAATAATAACGATCTAACATAACAGCGATAGTTTCGATAGAACGCGGCAGAGAATCCTTGACACGAACGAGACAGGTATCGCGTTTGGAAAAAGAAAAATTATTACTCACCGAATGCCCATAAAACCGTAAACGCAACGGGAAGTTTGTGCAACACCTCGCTTAATTAAAACGAAGAAAGTCAATGTTAAGCGCGTGTATCCGTCTCGTCTCTACGGGGAATCTCTGCTGCTCTGAACAATTTTTACCGACTCCTTAACTTGCCAATCTTCAACAATCCGCGAAACTTCTCGATGAAAATTCCTCGTGACTCTCGGCGAAACTAGCGGAGAAATTTTGAAATTTCGTTAGGAACGAAGTTGAAAATACGATTCGAAAATTTCCACGAAACCGAACGCTAGAGTTTCTGCGAGATTTGATTTAAAAAAGGATCGAGCAACATGGCTGGGAAAGTTGAAAATTCAACCGAGGAGATAAGCGAGCCGACGCGTAAACATTTCGCGACGATGATCTCGATGCGTCGCGACGACCGGTGAGCCCCGTGAAAGACAGCGTCTCCACGTGAAAGGCAGAAGCGAGTGAAGGAACTGATACGTTATTCGGTTAATAAGCTGTCGATAAAGGTGTGCTGGATGGGTGGACGGGAGAACGAAATAATTAGCACGGATGAAGATCTGAAACGCGAGGTAGATCGGAAGGACGAGGGCGATGAACAAACGAAGGGATAGCCAGGATATTCGCGTGGGGAGCACTTAACTCGACTGCCACGGTAATTGTTAGACGACTTAACGAGGCGTCGGGACACGAGCACGCACTCGTCTGTATCAATATTTGTGTAGGTGGAAGCATCCACCGCGAGAGTTGATCGCTCCTAAAGACGGCATTGTTCGCGCTCGCAGAGCCGACTGTGTTGTTCCAGCACGCGACGACCACGACCACGACCACCGACATCTCCACGAAAAATCTACCATCCCCACCTGCGATCCACAAGGATCCGCGTTTAACGATTCCTCAGAGTTTTCCTCTCCTTTTTCCTAAACGCCGACCAATATTCCTATTCGTACCACTATCGCAAGTTGTCGAGTTCGGAAATATCGCGAGACACGTTACTCTGCGACGTATTAGAAAGAAATACGAAAGAAACTGGGATTTAGGAGAGTCGACTAGAAGAAATCGGCCGAGTTTTTACCGTTTCATAGCTGGGTTTCGAGCGAAAGAAGCGAGAGAATCGGAATGGTTCTCATTCGTGAATTCTGTGCTTCTACTCGAGCGAGTAAAAGCTCTTTCGAAGAATTTCCTTGGAAAACCTTGGAAGAACCTTCGAGACTGAGAGGAAGAAGCGATGTCGCGTTACTGGGAAACACAGCTCGACGGACAGACCGAGTGGAAAATTGGAAAGAAACGGGGACCTGCGCTAATTAGTTTCACCTTCGCGAAACTTCTCGCGATCGTTCTCATCGCGCCATTTTCACTTCTCTTCTTTTCCTAGGATCTTTTATCGGCAATCCGTAAACACAGATGCTCGTCGGAACGCTTGGTGTTTTGTCAAATAAACGACGCGTTATCAAATTTTTCCCACCGTGGAAATCGCAATTTTCTATTTTAATCCCTTGACATACAAATTAAACACGATTGAAAGATACTATTTTATTTCACTAATTTAAACTAGAGAATGGAAGGTGGAAAAAGAATACATTTGTTTTTTAAATATTGGATTTTCATCGATAAGATTAATTCATAAAACTTATCCCTTGACAAACAATGGAGAAAAATACTTAACAAAGTTAAAGAAAGTCCTTGAAATTAAGTAAAGTCTAACTCGTCGTTGTATATAAAGTATGAACAATTCTTCGCATATTTCGCTTATGCGAAGTTATCGATTCTAAATCGATCTAACGCGAGTAGTCGCAGGAGAATTCGACGTTCTCCTGTGGAACAAAGTTCAAGATTGGTTCAAACGGTACGAAAAGACGAGAGACCAGTTTCGTTGGCTCGGTTTCCGCGGCGAAAACGAACGTGAGTTTTCGGGCGACGCTCAAGGATGCCCGATCGAGCGGTTTTCTTTCGGTGCACGCAGGATTCAAGGTTCCGATCGCTTCCCGTCCCATGCAACGCTCTTTAAATCCCGTTACGAAGAAGACATTACACGGGCTGCGCGCGTAAGAATGCAGGAATACTTTCTCTCGTGGACCCACTTTGGACCAATGAAAGAAACGAGCTCAGAATTACGAGCGTGTTCCTCCTCGATTTAAAAACCGACGCGAAGGAGACCACGGGCTCCTGGATCGGTCCATCCAGGGATCCACTCAAGACCATTCCTCATCGATGGCACCACGAGAGAATAATTCATCACTGCCGCGTTATTCTTCCTTTTTCCTTTTCTCTCGTTTATTTCGCCACTATTCTTCCTCGAAATTTCCTAGGTGCGATGTTCTTCGAAATTTCCACGAGTAAGAAAGTTTGAAGGAATTTTAAACGTTCGAGTATTAATAAGCGCGAGAAGGATAAGCGTCGAAGATTCGTCGATGATTTAAAATTTGGAAATTAATTAAAATAGTAATTCGAAAACTTTCTGCCATAAAATCGACGATGCTTTTGAAACGGTAAATTAAGACGAAGAATTATTTTACTTCGACATTCCACGCATCGTTGGGTAATTTTAAATTTCATGTATTAACGAACATCGATCTTCGGAATCTGATTAAATGGCGACTGAGAGTTAAACGACTCGATATGCGTGGCGTGGTAACTATGAAAGTGATCTAACGTGATCGTGAGTCTGAGAAGAATGATTTTCTTCCTTTGTTTTTTTTCCCCAACGAATCGCTATAGTTAATTTATTCCACCGGAGGGATAAATTATCCTCTGAAACGCTTTTGTTGGATCCAGGTTATATATTGTTTCGCGTTAACGCTTCATTCCGGTTTTTCTTGGCACGTAAAGTTCGAGAATTCAGTATCATTGAATTTACGCATATACTTTCATTCTCCGTAACCTCCGCTCGCCTGATCCTCTCGCTTTATCCTCCCGTTTATCATACTCGAAAAACTTTTCTTTGCCGTTATTTTCGCGCTTCTTTGAAGATGATTTATAAACGGAGTGTCAAAATTTCTGCGAACTGTCCTCGGGTATAAAAAGGCTCGATTTTGCGGAATTACGCGAGAAACGTCAAATCAGAGATATTCCGTAAATAAAATACAACCCGACCGCGTTGGGAAAGACGCGATACAAAGACCAATGTCGCAAAATTCGTCGAATAATAACATTTCTTTATATTAAGTCATCCCATAAGTTCGTCCCGCGACGCTATTTACATTTTTCGTCGCATTTTATAAACTATATCGATATTTAACGTCTTTGCCAACGAAATAGGAAGAAGTGGTAGAACAAAATGGCGACTACATTTTCCCTTCATGTTTCAAGGTTTATTCGACGTATAATTTTGAATAGGTAAAAGTAAAAACCGCCACGAACTTACAGGACGACCTAATACAAATATAACCGATAAAAAGGATATTTATTAACGGAATTCTATTATAGCTTCTTGCATTTGAACGGTTTTCAATTGTAGAAAAGTAGGAACTGCAAGCTTCTTGCTGCCGGATCGATTAATCCTTTTACGAGCCTTTTACCAACAACCCCGATTAGATAGCATTTACTCGTGAAACCCGACGAGATGGTTCGTGCATTTCGATAAAAAAGTAGTAGAACGATCGAAACCAGATTGGATAAATTAGATATAACGGAAAAACGAGAAAAAAACATCGTACTTATTCTACCATTCGATATGAAAAATTGAAAACAGGAAACTTACGAGCAACATCGAAATGACAGATGGATAGAAAACCGGAAGAGCTTCGAAGGAAATGTGATAGAAGAAAATCGAGTGGATTAAACGAAGACACGGAACGCAGAACGCTTAATTAACAACTGAGAAACGAAGGTTTAAGGGAAATTAAACGTCGAATGCAATTGGTCCGAAAAATCAACCCTCGCTTTCACTCTTAGCCGAGTGGAGGTTTCTCTCTGAGAAAAGCACGCGACCCGGCACGATCGCGTGTCGATTCCGCGGGAATCGCCTGTGTATTCTCACGGAACGCGTAACGCGGCCGATTACGCAACCGTTGGCCAATTCTCGATCCCGGTCGCGTCGATCTCGATGGCAAGGCGTCGGCCGGAGGAAGGGAAGAGACGCTGCGAGGACGAGCAGAAGACGCGACGAAAAGGAAACGAAGACGCGGCGTTAACGAGGCAAAAGCTCAAGCGACGAACGGGTTTCGAGTTCGCGATCGGCATCGCGACGGTTACGGAATAATTACGAGCGCGCGTCGCGCGTCGCATAGCGGATAGCACGCGTCGAGTTTCTCTCCGATCCGCTATAATTACCGCGATGGCGACTCGAGAATCGATAATTCCGCGCCGCTCCGCGCCGTATCGCGCCGCGTCGCTTCTTCTTCACTCCCCGAGGCCTGTTCGCCCGAGTTTTTCATTCCCCTGTCCATATCGCGAGATCGCTTCTCGCTCTCGAGGATTCGGCTGAACGATCGGTTAGAACATCGGACTGAGTCGAGTAAAAGTATTTATCGGAGGAAAGTTGTTCAGTCGGAGGAATCGAGTTTGCGAGGTGAATGAGAGGTTAATTAAGAGACACGCGATCTATCCGGTTTTGAATGTAATATACTAGCGTGAAGGAAAGACGAGGGAAACGGAGATTAACCTACCCGATCGGTTATTAGATCGTACGACAAACGGAGATATCGAAAGGACGGATTATCGAGGAGAAAGCTTGCCTCGTTTCTGTATATTCGGTAAAATCGTCGTAGAAAATTAGGCAATTCCGCGACTCGTTTCCTCTCAGAGAGAACATTTTTAGAGATTTTCATATTCCCTGTATCACGGTTAATTTATAGCGTTTAGCGGAATATAGAATTCTATTTCTGAGTGGAAGCTACGGCTTTCGATAGTGGAAATTCAAGTGGCGCGGTTTTTCCTTCGGCCGCGATTAATCGATTTATTTTTCGCGCGTTGCACGGCTCGTTTTGCGTTCGGTAATTTGTTGCACTGATTTATATTCTCGTAAAGTTACCGTTCAGGTGTAAAAAAAGTGTCCGGTAGAATTTATTACTCCTAATTATATCCCCGTCCAAAGGGGTACTGTCGATTACTCTTTGCAACTTAATAATACAGCGTCGAATCTGATATTTAGCGGTGGAAGGGGGAGCATTCCTTGGGCCGATTTCCAGGAAATTTCGAACTTTTGCCGTTCGAATTTTCCACCGGTGGAAAAGTGCCGACGATCCCGCGAATCGCGGCGGATTGAAAGACAAAGCCAGCCGCGGCCGTAAACAACGACCACGGCGCGTTCCCTTCGGCCGGGATTTGCCCGATTTACGGGAATTTAATCCGCCGTGGAAAATATACGACGAAGAACCAGGGTTCTTACCTCGCGACGGATAGAACGCGGGAAATAATCGACGGATTAAGCGGAGATCGTGCAGCAAGCCTCGAACCGTGCATTACGCGTTATCGAGTTTAATAAATCGTTCATCGCCGCGCGTGCATTTATCTATTACGCTCGGTAAATCTAATTACGCTAATTCCGGTCGCAAAAAGCGGCCGCCTCTCGATCAAGCCGATATCGAGAAAATACGCCGGTATAATAGTCTCCTAATAGATTATCGGTAGCGAGACCGCTCTTTCGACCGCTACAATCCGATCATTTCGATTGGAACCCGCGCGATACTTTTGCGTTTCTGGAAACGGGGATAAAACACGGAAGAAAGGAAAAGAGAGGGGAAAAAGAAAGAAAGGGTGCATCGTCTGGAGAAAATGAACAGGAACGGATAGGCGTTTGCCGAGTAGCAGATAGGATCGGAGCCACCCGCTTTCCTCTTTCGACCGCTTGCGAGTAGAACACGCGCGAACTTTCGCATTTCAGAAAACAGGGGAAAAACACAGAAGAAAAGAAAAGAAAAGGGAAAGAGAGTGGGCGTATCGTGTGGAGAAAATGGGTAGAAACGGATAAGCGTTTGACGAGTAGCGGAGGGGGTCAGAGCGAACGCTTTTTCGGCCGCTTGCGACTAGAACACGCGCGAACTTTCGCATTTCGGAAAACGGGGGAAAAAACACAGAAGGAAAGAAAAGAGAGGGGAAAAAGAAAGAGAGGGAGCATCGTCTGGAGAAAATGGACAGGAACGGATAGGCGTTTGACGAGTAGCGGAGAGGGTCGGATCGATACCGGAGAAACCTGGGCTTTGGTCGCCTCCACCGGCTGCTCGCGGCAGCTCGCGGCTGCTAACCGAGAGGAAGGCTCTCGAGGGAGCAAGAAGGCTGCGTGGTATAGAAGAAAAAGAGGGTAAGCAGGCCGCGCGGAGCGGAGAGAAGAAAGAAGCGGACGAAGGAAGAGAAAGAGAGAAAGAAAGAGAGAAAGAGAGAGGGGCCAGCGCGCCAGTTCCCCGAACGTCGTCCGCTGTTCGCGACGTTAAAATTAAAATCCGGTCGGCTGTGCGAGAGCCGAGCAGAGCCGGCGATTTCACGGAGCCAGCCGACCGGCCACAAGATCCCTCGGATTCCGAAAAGGATCCATCTTGACGCTGCTTCTGCCGCTAGCTGCTCGCTCCTCGCTCCTCGCTTTGGTAGCCAAGGTAACCCAAGTGGCCCGAGGAACCCTCGCTCTACGATTTTTCGACCGACCTCGCCCGGGCCTCGCTACTTCCGTTCCACTACCGCCATTATTCCTATCCTATTTCTTTCTCCAAATCTCCTTCTCCTTCCCCTCCATCTTCCGTCTTTTACCCCGCGAACCTACGTCTAGGAGTCTCGGCCCTCGCTTCCCGGAATCTCCTCTTCTTCCACGGTCTTTCCTCCATCCTTTCCAATTCCGCTCGAAAATACCCGACATTTTCACGCGTCCATCGCTACCAGGTGAAATTCGAGGATTAAAAACCGTGACAAACTCGAAAGCTCGCAGGATCGGATTCTGACGACGCGAGCGAGGATTCGCTCGAGTAACATTTTCAATAATCGTCTATTTCTGTTGTATTTCCCGATGCGCATGCGTACGAAGATAGAATAGAAGAGAGAAACGTGGCGTATTTCGAATAGAACGACAGAACGACACCTTGACAGCAACATTCAATTCGAAATTCGAAATACCATTGGCGAAAGTGCTCCAACGGAACCTGCGATTGCTTCCTCTTTATCTCCTTTATTCCTGCTTCTCGCGTGTCCAAAGAACCAATTCTAATTTTCCGTGGAAAGATCCGGTTCGAAGTCGGAAAATTCGCGGTTGGTGTTGATTTTTATATTAATTAGAACCGATGCAACGATTACTAATAGCGATTGCTTATTACCTCTCTTTTATTTAATAATGCGATATGGTACTCGCGTTGGTAACGAGCCTCTCGAGAACTGGAGAGTCGTGCAAATTCTGCTCGTTGTTTCCCTTCGTTATTCTATCCGATTACATAGCGAAATGTAAATACGAGCACTGGCGAAAAAGAGAAGAAACGAAGAAAAGAAGAAAAGAAGAAAAGAAAAGGTGGCCGGCACGGCATTTCGAGAATCGGTCGCGGATGAAAACTCGTTACGAGCGTGTCTCGAGAATGCTCGCGCGAGCGAATAAGTATTCGGAATATTACACCGAGAGTAACTTTAGCGAGATCTCGCGATTCCGATAAGTCCGGGACCGATCGTTCGAGTCTCGCCGGGGAATATTCGCGGATTCTGCCGTATTTTCTTAATATCTCGTCCGTGGCGGAATTAAAAGTGCATCAGCTCTCGCTAAAACACCGGCAGGTTGTTTGTCGAGCAGATTTAAACAGCCACCTTACCTTTTTATAGACGCATTAAAACGCTTTCAGAAATGCATTACAACTATATTAAAATTGCCCGGTTTCTTAACGCGGCAATTTTGTGCTTGTTAACGCGGCGTACGTATCGAAACTTCGTGCTGCGACTTTATTAAAAGTACCGAGGGTTCTTCCTCCATAAATTCCGGCTCGGCTGTGTCATTAATTCCACCGTAACTCGATTTTTTCCCCGCTCCTGCCGCACGCTTTCGTCTATTTTTACCGTCTTCTCGTATCGTCCCCGAGTTATCGCCGCTTCTTCGGATCCGCCGTTTCTCCTATTCCCTCTTCCTCCGAAATCTTCCCTTTATTTCCCTCCGATTCGAAACGCGCACTCGCGAACAAATTCTCACGGCGAATTCCCAGAAATTAATAACGTAGAAACGATCGAGAATCGCGCGAATGTTTCCCCATTTCCCTCTGTCGCTTCGTTAATTTTCCAAATTTAAGGAACGTCCTCTCTTACTTATCGAGATAAAGACCGCGAACTTTTTCGCTAATCGGAGAAAATACTCGACGTCTTTTTTCTCTACGCTAGGAAACATAGCGGTGCTTCGAGTTACTCGTCGAAACGAAGACTCTCGATGGCCAACCTCGAGGAAGCGTATTCCCTCCTCGGAATCGAATCGTTCTTCGCCTTCTCCGTCATTTCTCCGTAATTAATTTCTCGAATTCACCGCGGTGGGAAATATCGTACACCTTCGACGCCGGAGAACGATTCGTCTTGGCCAAGTCGGACTGCCAACGCGTGACTCGATTTTTCTCCGCTGCTCTAACTACCTATTCAACGTCGAGACAATGAGCAGCGTTAATTTTTCCTTCGCCGACTTTTTGCCGTCTAATTCACGAGCGGGCCGAGGATTTTTCTTTCGCTCTCACCGACCACCAGCAACGCGTCCGCCTGCCGCGTTCTAAAGGCGATTTAGTAATTTCATTTGCTCGAAAGCATATGAACGCGACTGGCACGCGGCATTCGCCTCGCCGACAATGCACCGCGAACGCGATGAAATTCACGACAAAAACGCTCGTCTGGAAAGTGGGAGAGTCTGGAATTACGGCCCGTGTGTTTTCCCTCGATCGAGATTCTTTCCGCGACTTTGGGGGTGTAATCCTTCAAGCGAGATCCACGAGGACACGTCGAATTACATTTATCGCGTTATCGTTCGTTCCGAGGCTTGCCTTTCTATTACAACGAGTAGGATAAAAACGCATGCGGATTATTTCCGTTAAATCCTTCGCGGATTACGGATTTGGAAGTTCGAGAAGCAACTTTAATCGCCGTAACAGCTTTGATTTACACTAGAACTACCGATCTATAACGAGTATCTGAATATATACTTCACTAATTGTAGTGGTACCAGGGAAATGAATAACTACGAACAGTTACGTTTCGATTTGAATCGAAGTAGGCAAAAATTTCGTCAAAAGCAGTTTCTATTGTTCTCAGTAATTAAATAAAAATGAAATATCCGAAAAGAGTCATTTTGACCCCTTTGGTATTACTAGTGTTAAACTAAAAGATAATACTCCTTGCTACTAATGTATATAAAATGTATTTTTCCGCTTTCAACGCCACTTCTACGATTAAATAGGCCAAGAGTCTTCTGGAATTTGTCGAAATACGATTCGTTCGAGCTTTTCGATACCATCGACGTGTCAACCGAATTTATTATCGATTCGCTTTCCGTGATTTTTCTATTTTATCAAATGAAACAAACTATCAAGTAACTAAACGTACGTGAATCGTAACCTATAACATATGTAAGAGTAACGGAACGTTCGTTTCGAATAATTATAAATTAGCGAGCGTATATTAACTTCGAACGATTAAATCGATCTATAAGATCGACGATCGAGGAGCGATCGCAAACGTCGAAAAATCTGTTTTAACGATTTTACTATTTATGGAAAATTCAGTTCAGGCTGCGTTTAGACTGACGTGGTTACGTTGATCGAATAATATTTCCTTACCAGAGAACTAGAGCATCGAAAATTGATTTTCCCGATATTTTTTATCATCTCTGGCTGGTTGATAGCATTAGCGAGACACCGCCATGCTTCTCCTCTCCGCTCTCGTGATGGAGAGCGAGATGCGGAGAGCGGAATGGAGCCGCAGTGTGAAATTTCGGTGAAGCGAAGAGACGTTTTTAATTAACGACACAACCTGCCGATCCTCTTGCGTAATGACATCGACCAGCAATGTTAACGAGAACGTATTACGTGGCGATCGTTACTCGCGTCTCTTCGTTACACGGACTCCTTGTTACAATTAAGGGAGCGCCAGGGCCGGAACTAAATTAGAATTAGATTAGACCTTTTTTCGTTATCGAATTACAAAGCTAACTTCGTTGAGTCAACGAGCGCGAGGAAAATTCGAGACTCGGCTCGTCGAAGGCACCTTTCGCCGCTTTTCCAACCAAACGAATATTCGCTTTCAACATCAAGAGAGATTTCAATTTTCCCGTCCTCTACCTAAAGCGTGTGAAAAATAAATTTTTGCAAGAGGTAGTCTGTAACAACGAAATCGGATACGGAAATTAATCGCGAAACAGCGTGCTGGAGCGGAATAAACGTTTCCTCGACTCGCGCGACGTTCGAACTTGCGAAGGAGAATAAAGCTGGGAGAAATTCCTAGCAGCGATAAGGAACAAATTTATACGTTAAATTAGGATTAACGAGACCGTAAAGGTCCCGCGTCGAACCTGCGATGATTCGCGCGTTACTGTTTAGCCCGATAGATGGAAGAACAATTTCCGTCCGCGACTTCAGCGTGCAACTATGCACGAAAATAAGGGATAATTCTCTTCTCCGTGGAAAGACGTAATCGAGTTGCCTCGAACAATGAGGTTGTTTAATTGAATCGGGAATGTAGAATACTTTGCCCGGTAACGCGAATAAACTTCGTTATTCGCCAAGACGAGGAGAGAGGGTATTTACGGTAGCCGAGATACGGATAACACCTCTCCTGGTCAGAAGATTAACCTGCTTAACGCGAGCCTCCGGATTAAACGATGCTTCTATCCTCGGCAACGTAGACCTTCTTCCTCTCGTACGATTGGTCGCCAAAAATCCAGCCTTCTCTATCTAGCGGCTTTTCGAATTTCCCGCGTGAACTCGACTCTCTCGAAATACAGTTACGCCATCTGCGTCTGGGAAAATTCCAATTCCATTGTCGGGAAAATCGGCAATCGCGGGGTAGTCGAGTCTCTCTTTGTTCCGCGCGTCTTTCTAATTAGCCTAAAAACCGTGATTAACGAAAAAGCCCGGAATATGCGCGCTGATCGCGCGACGATGCTCCAGATTTCTAGCGAATCGACCGAAGCGAGAATCGGAGGTCATCGTTGTCTGTCTCTCTCTGTTCTACCTCTCTCTACTCTCTTTTCGCGGATCGGCGAGGTGTTGTCACGAGCGATCGGGACCCGGTCGATGCGAGGTCCCAGCGATACGTAATTCAGCCCGACGCGATTCGGCGTATTCGACGCAGCTGCGCAACCATAGCGGAATGCAAAAACAGAGAAGCCGAATGGAACGCACCTGAGCAAGTAACCCAACGCGACCAGCGATTAGACCGATCGGATCTCCACAGAGGGTCCAGCGTGATCGCGTTCATCGTTATTCGTCTGACGGATATAATAGTCGCGTTACGTTTGATCAACCGTTTGATAAAGCCACGCCAGGCCCGACGTGTTCCTCCATTATTATGTCACCGATATATGAACCGAGGTTTCAAGGTTCGGCACCAAGGCTGCCGCGGGATCGATGGTCAGCCAGCTCTAGATGCTTCCCGAAGCTCTAGCAAGAATCACGTGTTAACCACGAGCGAATATCGTAGAATTTGATAGAATTTTTTTAAACGGTCGTTAAGGAAGGATATTGTGGGAATATTTCAAGCCACGAGCGGCATTAAGGGGATTTGCAATTACGCGGATGCGAGTGGCTGTTTAATTTAAATACTTTAATTAATTCTGCCATCGGCGATCACCGGAAACGCCTGTGGCATCGCTGGCATGTTTAGTGCCGGCCACTGGTGACCCCCATGATAGTCGACGCGTCGATGAATCGATGTACTTTCGCGTGTATAAAGCGTAACCCGTGCCAACGTCCGTGAAAATTTTCCTCTTTGTCGTTCATCTCTGATTCTAATTTCGGTTGACGAAATATCTACTCAAACTAGATATCTTACTCCGAAATGATCCGCGTTTAAAAAGAAACGAAATACTCGTTTAAACTTTGATTGAAAACGGTAGATTCTGATATAGATTCGAGAAAATCCACTTTTCCTTCTTTGCATCGATGGTAATCGATTTCTCGAGTTTCTTTCTCTCTCGAAATCTTCGATCGTTTCGGATAACGAACCGATGGACGAAAGAAAAATTCGAGCGGGAAGTCGATAACGAAATTTGAACCGCGAGAAAGGATACATAGTTTATTTGGCAAATATTTTAGCCACGACTGGATCGATACGCTGTAATTATACCGAAAGTATCGATTTCAGCCATGATTGATGCGCAGCGGATTGATGCATAATGTGACCGGTGACGAGCGAAATCCCTGAGTGAAACAGAGGTAACGAGAATGTTAATTGGAATGCACAGCTTCAATCGGATCTTTCGACGAGCACGCCAGTCTGAATAGAAATATCACGTCCGACGACTCGGACTTTTAATTAAGCCGTCACCGAGGACACGTGAAATTCTCAAACGAATTCTTCGCCATTAAGACGAACCTTTCGACATAGTTTCCGGATCGTCCGATCAAAGATCGCGCCGGGTGTCGAATACGAGTTGCTAAGTAATCGGCACGAGTGGAAGTAATACGGAGAAAGCGCTTTTTTCCTACGATATACCGTGCGACCATGATATATTCTAAACGACGTTAATTACATTTTTTTTTTTTTTTTTCACCCGACACATCCGCCAGAGCTTTTACCGTTATTACATTCGACCGAGCGAATTTCCGTGAAAGCTCGCGCGATTAACGAGAATTCTCCTAAAAGGAAATCACGCGTACTTCGAAAATTTACAAATTTCTAATTAACGAAACTTCGGTTCGCGTTTCTTTGCGTTATCGAGCGACAACGATATACTTTTCATAGCAAAGTAAGCCACAACAATGCACCTACTCGCGCTCGTGTGACTAAAATTATGCGAAACTGGATTTAATCTGCGGGAAATTTATACGACTTCCAAAGCATTCGAGCGATTTTATCGCGTGCGATTAGATCGTAACGCGTCTAGTCGATAATATACGGAAGATTGCCGTAAGTTAGAATTGGAAAAGACGCAACGCGATTCGCACGCATTTTCTTTGCTGATCGACGTCACGCATCGTCGCCATTGTTGGATGCGTAGCTCGTCGCGGTTACCGCGCTCCTTGCCAACCTTCGCTTTATTCGAGTTAATTTCATTACCGAATGATAAATAATTGATACATCGACACAGGGTCGGTATAAATAAACCGCCGCGTGGATCCACGTTTCTCGTTGACATATCGGCGTCGTTCTAAATAGAAACACAGCCGGGTGATACGTTTCTAAGAGAAAACGCTCGAAATTTTTTCAATTTCGCGTATACTTCTTCTATTTAAATTGAAGCGCGAATAAAAGAAAATGATAACTAGCGCATGCAATCACGGTAATAACGAAATCGCGCAATTGTGGCTGGGACTAATCGTTGCAATGTCAAAAAACTGGCGAAGCGTTTACGTTTATGCAAAGTTAATACGCGAGATAGACGTAAAAGAACGGTTATCCGTGCAATTTTCCGAGACATTCGATTAAAAATTATTCAACAACGCGTATCCGATATCTAAATTGCAACAAGATGGACACGGAGCCGGTAATCGCGATACACGTTTAATATCGTAGAAATTATGGATCGAGTATCCGTCTATGCTTGCCTGCCGACATCGTAAATTCGCGTTTCCGCGAAATCTCTGCGAAAAAAAAAACAAAAAAAAAAAAAGAAGAACAGGAGAAAAAACGGAGAAATATTTCTCGAGGAGAGACGAGTACGTCTCGCGCAAGTAATCCACGGGAAAATTTATTTATCATTCGGTTCGTAATCCGTACGAGAAGTTGCCTCGTTTCGATAACAACTTAAATTATTCGCGATCGATATCAACGTCGTTATAAGTATCGAAGATTTGCATTGGTTACTTTACATTCCGCTTTGCCCGCCGTTTTAAAACAGCCCCGGATTATTTCGTACTTTTTGCTTCCCGCTGAATAACGATATTATTACTTCGCGTACCCACTGTCTCTATAAGGTTAATACAACTTCTCGAAAGAACGGCTACATTCTATCATTCGGCCTTAAAATAAAGCAAAGAGATCGCGATCCGGCCGACTATAATACCTTTACGCTCCGACGCCGGTCTTTAATCCGTTTTTTAACTTCCAGCAACGATCCTCGCGGTTCCGCGGAAAAGTACGACAGCGATGATCGATAAAACGTAGGAAAAACACGGGAACGCTCGTTGTTAGACGGGAAAGAGAATTTATTTCTACCGCCACTTCGACGGATCAAAACGAATCGAAACGAATCAGCGATCGCGAACGATTCGAAAAGCGCGCGCTTTTCGGCGATTACTTTTTCGCTCATTTTCACCTATTTTCGCGGTTCGAACCGTAAATATCCGTGCCAAGATCTTCCGTGCATAAACCGGGACACGAAATTCGCCGAGGCTAGTGCGCATGTGTCCGCGCGAAATACGAATTTCCTAAACGAACGTTAGAGATGGTAAATGCGTCATCGCGAGCGATTAACAGCCTCTCTTCGCGCGTTACCACGCAATCGAAGATAACATTGGAAACGTGCGGCATAGTGTTCGTGAAAACGCGAGGTATACGATTGCACAAGCGTAACGGTAAAACCGTTAACGCGTCAAGCGCGCATCATCGATGGATGATTCACGACGGTTACGAGGAGACGAGAGTTTCGTTGGGTGAACGACATTTCGCTCGATTTTCCTACCATGAGAGCAAAGGTTTCAACGATAGATCCGAGATACCAGATGCACGCGGATAGCGTTAATCTTTTGCACTCGAGAGACGAGTCGCCGGTTACCGGGATCGTAAACATCGGTGTTCGATATCTTATTTGCGATAATAGAACCGCACGTAAAATATCCGAGACCAACGGTTCGGGAATTTATGTTCGACCGGAAAAGCTTCGACTCGCTTGCTTTCTCGCAGTGAAAATGAGAGTCGAGCAAAGGGATGATTCGGATGGTACGATGAAGGTTAAATTTCGAGAGTTAAAGTCGATATTAATTTTAACAGATACAAGAACACGATCTCGGTGCAAAGAATAGAAAATTCGAAAGAAATGGCTTCGCTTTGATACTTTGAATTCGACGTTAACTCTTCGAGAATAACGCTTGATCGTTTTACGCGAAATTTTTGGAAATTTCTCGCGTTATACGACGCGTGGAAACGTGGTCGATTGATTTTTACTTTTGACGAGATTAATACCGACTTCCACTCGGACAGAATCTTAATTATCTACGGTTAGTTCTGTTCGACGTGCCGCTGCGATTAAACGTCATCGTGTCATTTGCGCGTAACGCGTGTAGCTACTTATCGGTAATCCGAATGCTAACTTTCCGAGCGACTGGCCGCGGAAATCCTGCGAAACACGGTGGTTTCATCGGGGAAAAAGGCATCGCGATAACAAGCTTAGGGCGACTGATACGTGACAGGGTGTTGCAAAGCAATCTTCAATCCTCGTTGGATAGAATTGACGCGCAATTTAGCCCAATTTCGAGGGAACAACTGGGCAAATTCAGCCCGAGGACGCGTCTCGCGGTTCACGGTTGCAATTAACAACGGCCTGATATAACTACGATGCGAAATAATAGAATTCCGAATTAGTTGCTCCGCGTGACAAGCGTGTGTAGAGGACGAGCGACGCGAGTTAACGCGACACCGAATGGTTACACGTATACACCGCCGGCTTCACGGTCCGACGTAATTCATAGTTTGTAACTGACCGTCGCCCCATGAAGCTCGGCCGCGATGCGATGGAATTTCGAGCCTATTCGTATGCGATTCCGCATAGAACGCAACGCGACAGAGCCGCGCGGAACAATGCGCGCGGCGAGTGTTTCCTCGGACGGAGTTTTCATTGATAATTCGATTCGCTCGAGACAGGCCTGTCAAGCACGAAATTGCGGATAGAGGCGACCGACTGAATCGTTCGAACCGTTCAAATCCAACGGTTTTCTTTATTTTATTTTCCTTTTTTTCCTTTTTATTGAAACGAGTTGGATTAAGTTAGAGACGAATGGAAGGCTTGGGTTTAATCGAATTAATTTGGAGTTTGTCAACGTTAAACCTATCATGATCTATTAAATCACCGTTTACCAAACTTTGCGATTTTTCTTCTAGTAGTATTTTTATTATTATTTTTATTCTAGTAGTATCAAAAATAAACGTTATATCCTCCATCTCTCTTTTCTCTCTTTATCTATCTAAAAGATCTCTATCTTTTGTTTCTTTTCGTATTTCGATATCTTTCAATTCTGGAAACGTTTTTCTCTGCCCTGCGTATTTCACGAAATTCGATCCATTGCGTTATAACCTCTGGATGGATTTTTTGAAGCTTCTACCACTTTTCGTTTCATTTCCACCGGTTATTTCACCGTGGTAGGATTGAAATGTTAAACGCTGCAGGTGAAAATTTGCAAAATCGATAAATTCGAATATTCGAAACGCCGAGAAAGTGGAAAAATTGGAAAGTTCGAAGATTATTCATCTCGAAATAATTGCCGCATTATCGGGATCGCGATGTTATTATCTGGTAAGTCACGCACGCGTCAAGGTTGCGTGTGAAGGATCGCATTAAACTCGTTTATGTTTAATTAAACGCGCGGCATCGTACCGCACCGAGCAATAACAAAATGTATTCGACATTTCGCGAATCGTCGCGCAAATATATTTACCCGTCAAACATATACCCTGCGTGTATATTCCTCCTTCGCTAAAACCAAGCTAAATTCCGATCCAGCCGAGTTTAATCGATATTCTCGCCGTGGAAAATCGGTCGATCCACATGCATCGGTGTAAAACTTGAGCGCGTATCTCGCATTTCCAACGATCAATCTCACCCACGAATAGCATCCAGCATCTTGGTTGGAAAGTTTGAAGAATCACGGACAATTGGAAGAACATTCTTCTGCTTCTAATCGCTCGGACACGCGATTAGCAACGCCTATCCAGCCGAGGAAAGCGGCGCAACGCGAGCTAGCGTGATCCGGAGGAATCGGGCTGCTATTCCATAGCTTCCAGAGCTATTAGCAGCGTGTTCCGATCGCGACAGGGTCTCGGGGCGGGAAATATCTTTGGCGAGGAGTAGGCGAAGAGATAGGTGTCGTTCTCGGTGTGGAACAAAACGCTATCGAGCCGGGACACGTTCGCGTTCTCGCGGCTGACACGTACCTGTACACCTCCATCGCGCGGTTTCATCAGATTCGCCGACGAGATAAACGCTACAGCCACCGAGCGTGTCTGTCCGAGTCGGTCGGCGACCATGCGACCTGGTCGTGATCGTGGTCGTGGTCGACAAACGAGCCGACTGAATTCGACGGTGCCTCCTGGAGAAGAGAAACCTTTGGCCGAGTTACGCGAACACTTCTCGTTTAACGAAAAAGAACGGGAGTTGTGCGCAGTGGAGCCAATAGGCTGGTCTGACCTGCCTCAAAATCAAGTACGACCAACGCGCGTGCGAGCAGCAGCGACGGTTTCGTCGGGAGATCACGTTTTCGAGGGTTGCTCGACGTTTCTCTCTCGGTTAAAACGCGAAACCGGTATACGAGCTTCTCTGACCCTACGCGTGCATGGCCGGGCAAAAGAGGAAGAAGGGGAGGCCAAGGTGAAGGAAGGGAGGCAGAAAACAGACAGAGAGGGAGAAACAGAGGTCTGGATGACGTCGAAAGTTTCCGAGTTCCCATCGTGGAGCACGTGTGCACGATGGACTTAATTCCATTGGCCAAGAAGCGAGATTGCGGGTGACATCCATCGGCTTTGAGCCTTTTCGAGCTTTTGAGCTTCGGACAGTCGGACGTATGAAAACTTGCAGAACCCACGACCTATCGTACAGTTACTCGTCGTCTAATGTTTCTAGTATCAATCCAAAGATATCGCCCAGGCGACATAAAGCGATCGATCGAAGCGATTCTTCAGACTATATTGCTAGGATAATGTAAGGCTCGATAGATTTTTAAATGGAAAGTTTCTATCGCTGGAACGAGCGACTCGCGATGATGGCCAAAGGTCTCGGAGACGCCTCGGATCCCGAACGTTTGTTCAAAGAAGGAAGAACGCGCGAGATACGGGCGACGTCTTGGCTGTGAAACGTGCCGACGCCAGAGGAGTGGAACTGACCTACCCTAAAATCGACTGGACGGGCCGAGGTGCGTGCAAACGCGCCACGAAAGTATGGCCGAGCGAAGAGCGGCGAGCAACGATGAAGATGTTAGAAATAACGGTTGCAACGGAATAGTAACGATGAAAACGGATTAGAAGGACTAAACTAGCGGAGCAACGATTAGAACAATGGGAATGGCAACGGTGGATAACGAGCGCGACCAACGTCGCGACGACGAGAAAGGCTGCCGCGAGGATGGCGCGACGATGACGCGACGACGAAGGTGATCGCCGCGATGCGAGTAACAATGAAGACGCGGATTACAATAGCGATAACTGCGGAGATAACGATCGCGACAATAGCGGTAACAAAGACGATGACGAGAGGAGCCTGGAGTAGAACGCGTTGGGGATGACGGTACGAGTACGAAGAATGCGAATGACTTCACCTCGCTTCGATTTTAATTCGCTATGTACCGGGTGGTTCTTAATTAAGCAGAGTCTATCTCGTCGCGAAAGTACGCGAAAATGGTCGCGATCGGTGAACGTGGAGCTTCCGAATCCTCGCGTCGTCCTTGAACGATTCAGACAGATACTCACTGTTCGTCGAATGAGAAACTCTCGAACGATATTCGACGCTAAGAGACAAGCGAGATTTTTTCTTTCCATCGATTCTCATTCCACTCTAATTTCTGATTAATGTCTGCTGCTTTCTTCTCGAGGTATCTGCGCCGCGAGCATCCGAAAGCGGGTAAGAAGACAAAGACGGGAAGACGAGGAATGCTTTTCTGAAATTCTTCGTTTCTGAAATTCGCGAAAACTCGGGGATTTGATACGAGGCGTTGCAGGTAAGGCGGTTGCCATGCGAGAAGCGGAGAACTGACCTGCCTCAAAATCAGCTTGGAACCACGCGTTCGTACGTAGAAACGCGCATACCGCGAGGACGAGGACGAAGGCGAGCCACTGCGCTGTGTACGTGCATGTTCGAAAGTAGGTAACTGGCTGACTGAGTTTTGCCACTGACGCCACTGACGCCACTGGCACCGCTACCAGCGTCGCTGTATCAAGCCGGATTCGCACGCAGATGCCGCGAAAATGACCTTCCGGCCCCCGCGCGTATTCGTGGCCACACAAATCACGTCATTCACCGGTCCAACGACGACGACGCCGCCTCTGATTCGTCTGCGCCGACCACGCTCAGAATTCGTGGCCCGACTGGGACCGAGGGCAAGGTATTTTCGGGCCCGTACCCCACCTGATACCCGTTCAGCTCCACCGCTTCTTCCGTTTCCCTCTCTCGACTCCTCTTTCCCTTCCCAGAAGCCGTTCGTTATCTCCTTTCCACGCGTTCTCTCATTTTATTAGATTTTCCAGACGGAATAGAAATTTTCCGAGCGACCGCGTTATTTCGATAAAAATAGGAATATAAATTTTCCGTTTGTTTCGCGTCCGTTAATTTCCACTCGGACCGTTTCATTCTGCGAGTTAACGAGAGAAAATGAGAGAAAAAAGAAAGGGAAAATCGATTTGAAGGCAGAAAAAAATTTTCTATACGTGGAGAGAGAAATCTTCAATTTTCGAGTTCCAACCCATCCCGTGGCTAAATCATCGTCGACTCTCGTTATTCGCATAATTTTTCCGAAGAAAGCCAACGGCGTCGCGAGCCGAATCTTCGATGAGAAGTCGATCGGCGTAGTCGCTGGGATGAAGGAAAAAATTTCGGTCGACCGTGGAGACCATCGCGTCGTGGCCGTCGATACGCACCACCATCTTTTCCGAAGTTCCTCGTGAAACGTGGCCAGCCTCGGATGGCTTCGCTGAAATCGATACAACGCGCGCACCAAACGCGTTAAGGTACTGCGTCGTCGTCGACGACGACGCCGAGCTTCCAACCGAGTCGATGCCGGCTGACGCGTTAACGCTCCGGTTGGCGCCGATACGTGCGCGCCGATTTCCAATTTCCACGGAAAAATTCCCGATAACCCTTACGTTACGTCTACGATCGTAACGTTCTCTGTTTTGCACTTTCATCCTGGTAGTCGCGTGCAACAGACGTTACTTTGTTGCCGCGGTAGATCGTGCCTTCGTATCTTAATTGAAGTACGAGTGATTTACCCCCTTATCGCTTAATTGCGATGCTAGATCACGGGATGTGGGATGTACGACGCGTAAAGCAATTTCATAAGGAGGATGAACGTAACTGGTTCTAATCGAGGATCGGAAGAAAGCAGCCAGAACCCAACAACACCTTCGGCTATTATCGCAAACTCGGACATACGACCGTGGCATTCGATATAGAATTTAACGAGCATAGTCCGATTCGTAGTCACGTTCGTCGTTCGATCCCGATTCCGAGATACCTACCGATCGAGTCGATCCGAAAGCCAAAATCGTAACGGCCCGAGGGTAGGAAAAGTGGAACGACTGGACCGAAAGGGAAGATCCTGTCGGTCTGGGCGAAGGTTGGCAGAATTGGCTGTAGAAGCGTGGCATCGGGGTGAAGCCGAGTCGAAGAACATGGACGTCGGGTTGGGCAGGGCAAGGTAGCATTGGACGAGGAACGGTTGGCAAAGGGCGGGGGTGCGTATCGGGGGGGAGCAGCGGCACATATCGACTAGACTGCGAACGAGCGAGGACGGGGGTCAAGGTCACCGAATGTACCACGCCTGCCTCCGTCACCCAACAACGACGCCGGGCGTCGGCGTCCGCGTCGCTGGCGCCGCGTACGAACGCTTTTTTCTTCTTTTCTCTTCTCCCTCTGCACTCTCCACCACCTCTCTTCTCCTCTCCTCCCAACGCTTCGCTCCGAAGCTTTTGGCCCACGCTTTTTACACGGTTCAATCCGCACGGCGAAAGAGAGGAACGTCCGTGGAATAATTAAGTATCCTCGTTAACGCGGCTCCGAGAATCGATTAAACCCTTAAAGGGTATCGCCGTTCTTACGACCTTACGTAATCGCGAGGAGCGAGAGTCTCTCTTTCTCTCTCTCTCTCTCGGTCAGCTCGGCGCGTGCAATTCGGAGAAATTGTCGAGGCTTTGAATTTTGGACGAAGGTCGATTATTCCTTGCGGTTTAATTATCCGCGTTTCTTCGCTTTTCGATGGTGATCGGTATCGTCCCAGAATTATAGTGTTTCGAGAAATTGCCAAAGTTCGAAACATTGTCGCGCATTCTTAGAAATCGTTGCATCTAAGATCTCGATTCTACGAATCTCTCTGGAACGTATTGTCTCTGAACCACCACGTTGGCGACAAGGTTTTCCAGTGGGATACATCTGCGTGACGATTCTTAGAAATTCTCCAGCCTTTAGATTCTACGCCGGGGTGAATTTATCACGCGTCGATTAAACGTGATCCTTTTGTCTCCGGATGTCGATTGTTATTTCGTAGAAGATGGAGTATGGGTTTCTTTCCTGATAATCCTTTGAGCACTGAGTTGTGCGTCGTTAAGCGTTCGCTGGGCTGACTGAGATTTTATCGCAAGATATGTTGATTGTAATTGAAATAATTCGAATAGTGACTGCAAAAGCAACAAAATCATTTATTTCATAGCCGAAATTGTGCGAGAACCCATGTATGCGTTCATAGTCGATGAATGACTTTGCCGAACGCATATGTGAGTTCATAGCGCTCAAAGAGTTAATAGCAGGCTTGCCGAATTTACATAATTCCGAATCTTTATTCTCCTAATTATCGAAAATTCATTTCAAACCGATTTATACGCGAATTTCATCGAGCCAAAAGCACTATTACACACACCTGTTTATCTTCGTCGTATCGCTTTAATTAATATCGTTTACACGTGTTAGATTAACGATCTATAAAAAGTTGTCGGTTCTTTTCGAGATATATCGCTTTGAAAACAAAACGTAATTGCCAATTGGAATATTAAAATAGGAATACCGTTGTACATTGACATTGGCTCCTAATATCGATTGCAAAAATGAAGAATAAAAGATATTTCATCGAGGGAAAGTAATTTTCGGACGATATCGTATTTTAACCCTTTGCACTCGAGCTTTTCGTCGGAGAAAAATAGTAATTCCAAGACTTTCTAAATAAGTAAACGTAAATAAGAAATCGTATGCGAATTAACTTTGCACTTGCCGAGTTTTTAACTTCGGAAGAGTAGAAATTTACCGATTTTCTGCTATAAAACTGATATTATTATTTTATTTTAAATTTGATATATATTTTATGGCGCCTAACAGTTGCCTCTCGAGTGCAAAGAGTTAATCGCAGTGAATGTGTCAACTTCCTGTTCGTTGGAAGGGTTCGTTAACGAAATCGATAGCCATACGATCGATCTGGAAGTAATGGCGAAATATGAGAGGCTCCGTCTGTTTCTAAGAATAAATCTGGATTTACTCTCGCGTTCGTTCGAGCAGGAGAAATTAGAGGAGCCGATAACGGGGGTAGATAAGACCCGACTCGATATAACGTTTCTCTTTTTCCGACGAATTCTAGATTGCTACGCTGCACTCTAACCGTTGACACGAAAACAACCCGCATCTGTTAAGAGAAAGGGTATCTATCCTTTTCCATGACAATGGCTCATCGCGTGTCACGTTTGACACTGCCACGCTGACGGTCATGAATTTCGTTTTTCTCTTTTCCTTTTCACCTTATCTATCCCGCGGTTTTCCTAGACAAACGCCTATGACAAGGACGTAACCCATATTTTCACAATTACAATACCTTCGTATACGTGAGAATAAATATTACAAAAATGGTTTCCGAGCGTTAACCAAGGATTATACCTTTCGAAAAACCGTGTCATCGATGTTCCATCGAAGCGAGAACCGAATCTCGCGACGTTTTAATCGCTTTTATTTAGAATGGGAAATATCCGAAGCGAATTACACGGATCGCGTTAGTCGAACGCGAGATTCGTTACTCGTTAGCATGTACGGATTAAAATAGCCCCGTTATGCTGTCCCATTGTATAAGTTTGTCGTTACGTAAATACCATCGAAATAGGTTTTCTTACACAACGAACGGTGCTGCCCTCGCAAATTTGACGTTACATAAAGAAAGAAAGGGGAAACGGGAGGAAATGTAGAAAAAGAGAAACGAAAAAGCCAAACGAAACGGTGTAAACGATGTAAACGGTTGCATCTCGCGAGATCCTTTATTCCCTGGGACTGCGTTGTAAAGCGTTCGAGGAACTCGGTGCGCGAGCAATGGAAATCGCCGTGAAAATAGAGCCTCGTACGCGTAACCTATCGATTACCTTCGATTCGCGTGCAATTTCCATTAAGTTACGTAATTTACGATCGGCGGGTATGCGCCTAAGATCTCTCCTGGCTTCGACCCTCTTTCAAACATGCCTCTCGTCCTCTCTAACGAGGCAACAACGACCGGCACGACGTAAATACACGCGTCGATACCGTCTTTAACCCTTTGCCGACCATTCTCAAAAAGAAACAGGCAACGCGTTCAATTCCATCTTCCTATTTCTTCAATCGACGAGATATCTAACTACAACGAACGAACGCGAAACATAGCTTGGACAAAACGGAACAACGAGACGGATCGAAAAATGCATTCGAAATTCTCAAAAAAAGCTTCGAAATTCGGCGTACAAATGGAAGAAACCGAGAGAATAACGTAAAGCACGAAAGGAACGAAGGTCCAACGAGGGAAAAAATTCGAGACCTGTACACGTTTGCAACCGAGTGGAATTAAAATTCGTCGCTACGAAACACGCGATGCTCGGATCGATTCGGCTAGTCCTGGTTGCACGGTATTCAGCTGGTTGGAGATGGCGCAGAGGAAGGAAAGGAAAGCAGGAGTTCCCACGTGGTGGAAGATGCAGGAGACGAGGACCGGACGCGTACGAGAACGGCCAAGGATCCGCGTGGAACGAAGCACGAGTGATTGAAAACGAACGAACGCGATGTCATAAATCAGGGTAGAACAATGAAGCCGGGTAGGAGCCGGGTAGGAGCAGGCTACGAGCCGGCTGAGGAGAGAGCCAAGGGACATAATGGAATTGTGACTTTAATCGCGAACGTACTATTGAGCTTTTTCCTAGCGCTAGGAACGGCTGGAACAAAATGTTCTCAAGGCTCGCGTCCGCTGAATGGCCCGCAGCACACCCCTCGTTCTATTGGCAATGACGCAACGCTCATAGGAACGGCTTCAGCGTATATCTGCATTAAACGAGAAGAATGGACGTCCTTCCAACGGTTTACTCTTTGACGAGCTGCACACGACGCTGGTTCACGCTTTATTCAGCCCGTGGTCGCGATTATTTTCGAAAAATCCGCAGAGGAGGCGGTGGGGACACCTGGAAGTGCAGCAGGCGGCGTCGAGGACGGCGGGGGGAGAGAGGAGGAGGATTGCTCGTTAGATTCTTTGTTTCGAAATCACGAATGCGAGCGTCGCCAGGCGAGCGGCTGTTGCCGGGCTGTTTAATTAATTTAGAAATTCCCGCTCTGCACCGACGCGCCATCCGCGTCGACAACGGGGTCGATAACGGGGTCGACAACGGCGTCGACAATGGCGTCCGCTTTCGTCCAAGCGTAACCAACGTCGCGTCTCTCGCCTTTGCGCCGCCAGCTTTTCGACAAGCCTAAGTTTTTCATGTACCTCGTTTTCGAACGTCTTGATTTTTACCCATCTCTTTCACGGTGGATAAATAATCGAGTTAGCGATCGGCGGATCGAGTAAAGTACACCCGATTTATTTAAAGATTTCGAGTCAGCTCGGTGTATCGCAGAGAAATTTCATCTCGGTATCGCGCGAGTTTCCGAGACTTTCCAAGACTCGCGCTGTGCGTAGAAATTTTTGAAAAGAGGATCTGTGTCTAATTTTTGGATAACGTTCTAGCGCGTGGAATGAAATTGGAATTATGCGTAGATATTTCGGGAGATATTCAAAGATCTAGAACGTGTAACAAACATATTTCGAATAGGATATAAAATAAAGCCTCTAAGAAACGAAATATTGGTCGAATGATTAAATATTCACCTGTCGAATCTAAAATATCTGCGAAATAATTCGCCGAGAAACGAAATCTGCCATTCTGCCAATACGTTAAAAGAAATCTTCCACTCGTTTAAGTCGTCGAATCCATAATAATCTCCATGCATAATCTGATTATGCACGAATTATCGGCTACATCTGTCTCGTAAAGCAACGTTACGTAAACGAGTATCCTATTTTCTCGAAAATTTCGCGTCTCTGTATCAACGTCGGTGCCTAATGTTTTCGAAATCGGAGGATACGCTCGGATAATCACGATTTCAAAAATTCGTATAAAATCGTAAAGAAATTTCGAACGCGTTACGGAAATTTAGCTATGCGAACGATTTTTTCGCGGTTTTGACTCACTCGCTCGATTACCACTGGCAGGATTCTTTTTTCCGAGGTTGGAATTGGCGACAAACGTGAGAAGGAATGTATTTTCGGATCGATCGACGAAGACGACGTGCATTTTCCACGCGGATCGAGGAATTATCCAGCCGATTGCCGAGGAAAATTCGTCTTGTTTCGCATCTTGTTTTAAATTATTCGCGAGGTTTCCGCGGAGCTGCGAGATGACATCACGCGCGCGATATTTTATCGCGTGCGTGTAACACGCGTATGCAAACCGGCTCTTGTGTGCGCACGTGCATGCGCGATAAACAAAACGTTTCTTTATCGATTCGCGATCCTGCGACCGACTCGCCGCGAGTTTCTTTCACCGATCGCTCCTTCTCTCTTTCTCTCTCTCTCGTTTCTTCTTCGCTCTCGATTCCACATCATCGGCAATTCTTTCTTCACGTTCGTTTCATCGATCGACGCTCGTTTATCGAGTATTCGCGATTAGAACGATGAATTGAACGACGGAGGTTTAATTTTTGCAGTGTCGATCTCTGGACATAACGCAGTATTTTGTATTATCGCGCGTATTTGATATCGTAGTTGGCGTTATAGTATGGTATTAGAGATAAATTTGATATTGTATTACTAGGTAAACGGTATCTGGGATTACAGTATAGCGTCGGATATAATATTGGACGTTATGGCATAGCGTTTGATATCCCATTTAGGATATCTAACTGTAACGCGATATCGGATACTATTTGTTGCTTCTTTAATTATCGTTTTAGATATTTACGCACTCGGGCTTAATCGACGATTCGACGCTTATAAATATTTCGCGTTTATCTCGCACGCGTAATTAATATTTATTTAGTATTTATATATAATTAGTATTTATATAGCATTCGCGTCGCGATTAATTTACTTTCGTAAATACGGTGTTCACGTGCTACGATGGTATACGAGAAGCTGCACGAGAGAAAAATGATCCTACCGTTATTAAGTTTTAAGCAAGATATTCGCAATGAAAAATCGGCCGTTGGATAATCAACGATCGAGGACAGAGCAAACGTGAAACGGAATTATAGCGGTATCGAGAAAAAAAATTCGAAAAGCGTACATTTCCGAACGGTGTTTGCAGAGACCTTTCGTTAACGACGAATATTTCGCTGGATATTTCTATCAAACGGAAGGCCGAATAATTCGACACGCGTCTGTAATAAATACACACTCGGCATAAAGCAGTCAACGGTTGACAATGTCACGGTTTACAATCCAAATTCGACGAGTTCGACGCGATCCTTGAACTATACGCGTTTCGCCACTCGGCAAAGTTCGTTCCACGGCGGTTGAATATTAAAACGCTGAAATTCAGCCGAACTAATTAATATTTGCCATCGCGAAAATGAATTATCACCGACTGTACGTCGTTCCACTTTTTACACGACTTATGGAAATATTTCATCCGCGGCAGAACGCGGTATACCACGGCGAATCGAAACGGCGTGGAGAGAAGAAAGAAGAAGATCGCGAGAAGACTGGAGTCACTATCGTCGCGATAACGATAAATGAAAAATGGAAATAAATATTAACGCGGCAATTTGGCGCTTTACGCGTTTATTTCGTATAAATCGTACGTTTCGATACAATCTATTTGAAAAAATGGCAGGTGTCGAAGGAAGAGCGGGAAAACGACGGTTCCTTTAAATCTTTGAACGATCGTGATATCAAAAGGAATATCGAAGATGACGGAATATTTGATTTCTCCGGTGAAAAATCCACGAAATTAACAAAGATTCTGTTCGCTACGAACTCGAGGATCGTGCTTGGCACGTTGAAACGAGAAAAGTGAAACACAACTGGTCCGGACAAATGATCGGATAACAAAGGAAAACTAACAACGACCAAGCAAGCGCGACGTTTTCCAAAGCAGCCTGGTTAAAGAACCGACGCGAAAAGCGTATATACGGAAACATCGACTTGGTACGCTCGTCCCCCATCGGCAAATAATAGATCTGCCATTGAGAGCCAGCATTACGTACCTGTCGTGACTGTGTTTAAAATTACACCCTGCTATCTTCGCCCCTGTTTCGCGAGGCGATGCGGAACAAAAACCCCCTAGCCGAGTCCGCTTCTGGAACCGTTTTCCGTCGCGTTTATAATTCGACGCCGCGTTAACACTATGCCGTCCGCACGTCTATTCTAGATTTTTTCGTGTCGCACCGGTAAAACTGACTTACATCGTTTCGTTTTTCACCGGCGGTTTTTCGAGGTTTTTGTCTACTAATATTATCGTTAGTTCCCATGTCTCAATCCTGTCTCTCCATTTTCTCGAAATTCTGAGAGGTAAATAAGTACAAGATTCTTTGTAACCACTGACACTTAATCGATAGTTTTCGCATGGTACCAATGTGGAACCACCGGACGTCATAGTGTTAATACCGGCGAAGAGAGAAAGAGAGATAAGAGGACTCGTTTGGCCAAGGTGGCTGGAAATTTTTGTTCACGTGGGTTATCATCGGCACGGCCGAAAGCTGCCGACTCTACTTTCGCGGCGAAAGAGGATGCCACTAATTAAATTCTTGGATACTGGCGCCCCGAGGAAGGCACGCGTAGAACCGTCTGAGGAAGCTCGTTAACTCGGCCGAGGTTTCATCGATGTCGAGGACACCGAGGAAGTTCTAACTCCGCGCGAAGCAAAGAAACCGCGAGATACGACCGGTCTTCTCTCGCGAGGAAACGCCTCGACTTATCGGACACGAGCGCAAATCGACCGGCAATTTATGACGCGGTTAACAACCGTTTAAAACCGTTTAACGCGCGTTTGAACCACGTTTCAGAAAGGTCCGAGATCGTTCCTGCGATCGGTCGATAGTCCTTTCATGCAAGCGACCACTGACATCGAGCTTTACCCAATCACGGCTCGATCCACTCGCGTTTTCGACCGTCGAATTTCCACGGTCGTGTTTAGCAACGTCCGTGTAAAACTGTCGATTCGCAGCTGGATATCCGTGGAGAATCTCTCAATGACAGGATTAAGCACCGTATCGATTTTGAGGTGCACCGATGCTGTGCCATTCGGCTGGTTTACGATGAAACGTGCGACAATCAGAGGCTGTAATATCCTACTTTGCTGTTACGAATGTAAAACTATCGAATCGTACCAATTCTCGTCTTTTAATCTTCTTAATTGACGTGTAAAATTTCAAATTACCCAACGATGCGCGAAATATCCGAGTAAAACGATATACGATTTCTTATTCGCCGTTTTAAAGATATCGACGGCTCTATGGTAGGAGGTCGTTGAATTACAACTTTTCTCAAACGAAAAAAAAATCGCTAAACATCATCTAAACGCGTACGATTTTAACACTAAACCTACCACGGTCAAATGACCGACGAATAAGAAAGCAGTAGAATCTTTAAAAAATCGGATAAAAGGAAACCTGAAAGATCGATTACATATTGGAAGGAAAATCGCGAGGACAAGTGACTTGTACCACAACGTTGATCGCGGAATTTCGAATGACAGTTTTACAATCGATCATTTAGATAAACGATCAAAGTTAGGTAAAGGTAACGTCGGGTTTGCGTATTCCGTTGCTTTTCGAGATCGTAGATTTATCGCTGTCTAAGAACCTAACGGTTTAACGTTATTTATATGGCACGCGCAGTGGACGCGATGACGAGGGTGATAGGAAAATTAGCGAGATTTGTAAAAGCGCCTGCTTGCTGACCACGGTGCGTACGAGTGCACGCGTAATTGTAGTCTTGGAAAGAGGGAACAGGCGATACGTAAAGTATCACCCGAGTAAAATCACAAGGCTGTCGCGCAGTTGTCTGCACCGGGCCTAAGGCCGTGGCCACACGGGCGTTGAAGGATGATTCAACGAGTGTCACTTTTGACGGACGTGACACCCACAGTCGCGTAAACGTTCGTTCCACCGTTTTTAACTGAGGACAGCAGACCGGATAGAACGTGCGACACGGAACTTTTATTTCTACTCTAATGCGGGTGAAATAAAATCGAAGATCGAGAATTCGCGTCTAGCTGTAAAGCGTGATTTTTCTCAGCCGTTTGCGGAAATAAAGTTGGAAAATTCCCGAGGGTTATTTACCGCTGCGCGTAAAACGCGAGAAGATGACGTTAGGTCGATGGACATTGCGAAATTCGTCGACAGTTGCGCGAACCTAAATTTCACGCAGCTCGTGTCTCTGCTCGTATGCGTGCGACAGGCGCGACAGGCGTCGCTACAGGCGTCGCTACTTCCGTCACGGCGCTCATGCGACCGCGGCTTAACGCGTCCACGCCGCGATGGTCACTCGTCACTAATAACCGTCACGGTTCTAATTTTTTTAATTCTTCTTCTTCTTTTCTCTTTCGTTGTACCGTCGATCGACAGCGAATCGATCGAGACACGCGCGATCCGATTTATTTCGATAACGGGAGCTCGAGTGAAGACAAAAACAACGATCCTTTATGTTTATCTACGCGAAAACTGCAACTGAATTTCGTTCTTCCCTGTGTTCTCCGACCGATGCAAACCACCTTTACGTTTTTCTCGTGACGGATTTACATTTCGAGATAACGAAACGAGATGTTTAAATAGTCGGGGGAAGAAAGGAAAGAAAAAGGAAAATAGCGTGGATGTTAACTCGGATTTAATATCGGATTTAATATCGAATAAGGAAAAGATTTAAATTTCTTCTCCGCTGTTTCAGCGAACATGTATGAGATGTACCTCTAAACGAGTATCGACTCGATAAATCTCGGCGAAGCGGTTAAAATCCGCGTTTTCATTGCGAATTCGAAGAAGCTAATCACTGGCAAATTGAAAGTAAATTATCTCGCGAATAATTTATGCACCGTACAAGTTCTCCTGCAATGTTTGCAAGTGCAATTTCTTAATTGCCCTTCCCCACGACTCCTCAATTGCCTTTATTTTATCCCTGCTCTTAATCTCGGCAAAAGTTAGCAGACCTATGTGCAACGGATTACACTGCCACGACGCTGCTATTCTTCCTATTAATTATTTAATTATATCCACGGATACGTTCCATTACGCGAACGCGAAATTTCGTTTTCTCAAACAAAACTTTAACCACGCGCAATTTCCTGCAGCCATGGTATACCCCGTCTAAATAATTTCCACGCGATTCGATGCACGTTCCCGAAAGATTAACCGAGTTCGTCGTTTTATCGTACATGCACGGGAGAAAAGACTCGCGCGAATATTTCATTCGCGATGGACGGTAACGAGGAAATTTATAAAAGAGGATACGATAAAACTTAATAGCCTATATCGACTGTTCGAGCGACGGGCAAGCGACGCTTTCGCGTCTCCTCGCTTCTTCGCGAAATATCGGACCGATGCGATCGTCGCGTTATCGAGACATCGCCGAAAAATCGAATCCCGTAACGCGATTATTAACCTTTTAGCTGCTCGATGCTATAATAGTAATTCCTCTACTTCGTATATTCGCATGCTACGACTAATTCCACTGCTCCGTTGTATAAGTCAGCGCGAACACTTTCCGTGACTCCGATATTCGACTAACGATACCGATTTCGTCCATTATCTCCAGTGTCTATTACCAGAAAACGGAAGAATATATACGATTTCGATCGATTTAAAAATAACAACGTGGAAACTTCTTATTCCGGTTCTAATTCTCGAAAATGCACGCCGAGCGCGGTAATTTGAGAATTATCGAATCGAGTGAGAAGCGTGTTTCCAGTTGCAAGAGGAAATCAGTGTTTTTACCGATTACGTCCATTATCTCCAGTGGTTATTATCAGAAAACGGAAGAATGGATACGATTTTGATCGATTTAAAAATAACAGCGTGAAAACTTCTTATTTTAGTTCTAATTTTCGCAAATGCTCGCTGAGCGCGGTAATTTGAGAATTATCGAATTGGTTTACTCGAATCGAGCGAGAAGCAATAGGAAATATGCTCGTGGCGTTCTGTGTTTCCGATTCCAAGAGGGAATCGGTGTTCAATACGCCGGAAAGGAGCGAGAAGCCGGTGAAAATCTCCGCGTAAACGTGCCTTTGCGGAACGATTTTAGCGACGCGGATCGCAGAGGCGTTGCGTAAACCCTTGGCCACGTGACGGAATAGAAATGTTCCCTCTATGCGTTAATAATTAGAGCCCACGATCACGTCCACGTTTCCAGGTTTCCTTCTTGGTAGTTATTGTTAGACCGTTCGTAATAATTACATCGGTTTCGCCGGCCGAGCATCGGCTTCTCGACCCGCGGCCCACCTTCTCCAAAAGGGTAATTAACACGGAGACCGTGGCGGACTTTGGCGCGGCGAGAAGGAGGAGGAGAGAAAAAAAAAGGGAGGAAAAAGGAGAGAAAGACAAAAGGTCTGGATTTTATTTCGAAATTGCGCAACCGCCGGGCGCATTGTCCGGCTGGAAGCGATTTCTGCTCGCCGAATTACGCGAAACAAAGGTAATTGCGAATTAATAGTTTAATCGCGATTCGAAATGGGACGACCCGGTTATATTGTTAAACGCGAATGTTGTTAAACGACCGATTGTTTCGAATGTGAATAACCGAGAAAGAATATTCTTCCTGACAAAATCCTACGCCTTTTCTATCGTTTTTCAATCGAACAACTTCAATTAAATAACATTATATTGTCAGGACTCGACTTCTTTGATTTAACTATTATTAAGTTAATCTGAAATATCGGAACAAATAAGGTTCGCCGTTGAGCCAGACGATATTCCGCGGAAGACGTCAGGCTTAAAGGCTGATTCTTAAACGAGGAAATTCGACGGCACAATCTAATCTACGCGGTAAGAAAAAAAAAAAGAGACAACAGCTCGTTTAAAGTACAAGTTAACGAGACAATTATAATTTGAAACCAGACAATGTCCTCAGACTAAAAATACTCAGCCTCGACGAGCGACTTGGAAATCGTCTCTTCGCTTTTATCCCAACCCTCCACTTTCTTCCCGATTACCGTCGATCGCATACGGTTATCGTTAAATAATACCGATATACACGAGGTAAAGGAACATCTGTTGTTCCACGTTCGGCTACCTGAACGTTTCACTCTCCTACGATGCGTTTACTCTCTCTCACTTTGACGCTGTAACGTACGTGCAGGTATAATAATAGCATAACGCGTATATACGTTAACACATACGCGTTGCTTACGTATAGTAGCACTGGAAGGGAAATATACGATGCTAATCGCTGAAACAAAATTAGAGATACTTTGGAAGCCAAGGAAATGACAAAAATGCCGAAAGCATCTAGCAAGTTGAAACAGCGTGATCCAATGATATATGAAATATTTATTCTCCGCTCTATTCTATTTTTTCTTTTTATAGGGGATAAAAAGAATTCCCCTAGTCTCCCTACAAAAATATTACACTAACGATTCGTCCAATCGCATATTAAAATCGCGAATTTTATTCTTCCTAAAACTTTTGGGTCAAAAATAAAAAACGTTCGAATGGACGTTTCGCAAATTCTCTGATCACGATGGCTTATCCTCTGTTCTATTCGGAAATATAATTCTTTGCGTGATAGATAATAGTTTAACTTCCCTACAAAAATGTTACACTAACGATTCGTCCAATCGCATATTAAAATCGCGAATTTTATTTTTCCAAAGACTTTTGGGTCAAAAATAAAGAATATTCGATTGAGAGTTTCGGAAATTCTTTGACCACGATGGCGAGTGTCTGAACTGAGACTGAAGGAGGAAGGAAAAGGAGGAAAAACATGGTCCATTTCGATATCCGTCTGTCGGGAAAGAAAATGGTTTCTAGAAAAGGGTGTCGCAGATGGAAGATCGCGGTTGCAACGGAACACATCCGGCCGAGGTTCGGGACAAAGCGAAGATTCGCGAAGCAAGTGGTCCGGATGAACGAGTCCCGAGGACGGTTCGCCGGCGCAGCGACGCCGCCGCCTAATTCGGCGTCTACGTTCGACGTATCTACGGCAAAGCGATTCGCCGAAACGACTATCGTCGCGAACCTTGACCCACAATGTCCGCGTGGATGCGTCAGTTTTCTCTTCGCTCCTTCTCTCCTATCTCTCCGTCTCACTCCTCCTCTGGAGGTAGCCCGATAAAAGTCCTCTAACTTAGGGTTATCGAGCGAATTTTCAACGACTCGTCGTTGCAGACAAGATAGCGAAATTGTACTCGCGACTAATTTATAGCACCGAGCATGATACACGATTGTCGGAACACGTATAAAAGCGGCTTTCCGAGGTGAGGTTTGTTCGACGATTAACCCTGGACGAATGAGTATCGGCAAACAGTTGCTTTTCTACTTAATTACTCCGGTTAGTATTACTTATCGCGCGATATTTGTCGCGATGTGCGCCATTACCGTTATATTTAACCGCAACTTTTTCTCGAGTTCGTAAACGATGGAACTGAGAAATAAATCTGCCGATCTCGACGGTACAACTATCGACCTACGACTCGCGGTTAAATATAATATACGTCAATGAAAATAACCGTAGCAGTGCGATAAAGATTTATAGGGTACGTATACCAGATTTCCGCCTACGCGGAACTCCAATTATTCGAGAGTGCGTGAAATTATAAAATCCACTCGCGAACCCTAATTTCGTACGTTCGGCAAGAGATAGCCGCGAAATAGGATTATCTCGGGCCCGAAGCAAAGAACCTTAGAGAAATATAGGTTACGGCTATGGCTTTGGCCACGGTCACGTGACGTTTCGCCAACGCGTCGCGACGCGAGCGCCCACAGTTTTGCAAAAGCGCAAAAACGCGAAGGTTCGATCGACGATAATCGATCGTTGCGTAATCGCGAGAAAAAATCGATCGAAAAACCTATCCGAGCGTCATAGTTCGCTCCACCGTCAAGGACGCCGAGGATTCGAGCCTAATTTCGCGAATTCGTGAAATTTTTCCAGCGAGATCTCGGGTCCGTTTTCTCGGTTTACCACGGCTCGGAGAAAATCGAGAAAGGTATTTTTGAATCGCGAATAGGTTGGCCAACGAACACAGAGGGCTTCTGGGAACGTGAGATTTCTCTCGTCCTCGACTTTTCGCGAATTCTATTCTCAAAATCCGAGTCACTTGTCTCTCCGCGGCGATTCGAACGTGCTGCTGGCCGTGCAAATGGAAAGTAACCACGTAATCCTAGGAAAAAAGTTCGCTAATTCCACGTGTTACGGTTCTACTGCTCGCCTTTTTCGTCCTGATCCTAAACGTAGCGTTGTACCAACGGTTAACCTATTTTCGTAACGCGAGGCAAAAATATGACACTGTTAAATCTTTCTCCGCGTTGCATCTACAAATGTCCCAGAAGGTATTAGAAATTGAATATTCATGCGTCGGTTACCTCGCGAAAAATAAATCTATCGGGGAAGGAAATTATGTAATTTCATCGACTACCAGCGAGGAATGTTTGTATACGCGAATTTAAACAGTAAAACCTCGAGAACGAAGACACGTAACGTTCTGGAACTTTTAACGATTACAGCGTTAAATTTGCCAATATTTGAGATTAAATCGCGAATACACCGAGTCTTACGAATCGATGAGAATTTTCAACGTCACAGTAGGAATTCCGAAAAAAGACTACAGCCGAAAACCCGAGCTGTAGAACGATGGAAATAAAAAGGAATAAAACTGTCGATATCTTTCTCCCATCTGCCGGCAACGTCGATTTGTAAATGGCCAATTCAACTCCGCCATGGCGGATTTTATTAAATTTTTTCCTACATTTCCTTCCTTTTTTTCTTCTTTTTATTTCGAAAATGGGATCAATCGAGCATGGTCCGATATGCGGTTGGATCGATGCCACAAAACTTATAAAAATATCGTCCTCGCGTCACGAGTTCGCGCTACGATAGCACGTCCATCAAAAACCACTGTGTATCCTGTCCACCCACCGGATTGAATCGTGGAAAAATCGCGCTCGAGTAGAACTCTCGCTGACAGACGGTTCTATATCATTTTTTATATGCAATCAGCCAGAACCAGCGGCGAATCGAATCGATCGAACGTTAAAAATTGAACTAGAAAGAGATGAGAGTAGGAGAGGGAGATCTGGACCATTTTAGCCCGGTTGGAAATGGTAACAAGGGTCGTAACTCGTATCGAATTAATTGGATCGTGTCGCTCGGCTTTGTAATTTGCTTTACATTAACCAAATTAATTTCGCATTATCTAGATTAACTAAAACGCGGCATGAATATCGCAGATAGGCAACGGCGATACGTGTATGGCTGAAAATTATTTGGAAATTTCATTACTCTAAGCGATTCCGCGAAACCGAATTAAACGAGGGTGAACATTTTCGCTGTCCGAATCGTGTAACGACATTTAAAAACTGCCGAATATGTTCATCTAATATGTTATTCGAATTGATAAAATTGGAATAATAAACCTACCGTGGACTAAATGTGGTGGGTTTTAAATTTTTAATTAAAAATTTCCCGTTCAACGCTGTCTCGCTTTACCTACTGTGCGATTTTTCTTTTTATGTACATAGCTACAATCGATTTTTCTTTCTTCTCTCTTTTGTTTTTTACCTTTCCCTGTTTTGTTTCTTCATTTACCGAGCATGGTGGGTATAGGATTAACCTTTCATCGTTGACATACGTTCCTGCTGTACTGTTACCACTAACGGTAATATAATAACAATTTGATACATCGTTAAACACAGGTTTATCGTTGTTTGTATAATCGCAAGTACATTAATTATTTACCCTGTAATTTGAGTTGGACCGCGACATCTACGAACAATATAGATATATTTTGTATCGCTGATTAAATTGAAAATTTCTCTGATTTTGGTGTGTATACGTTGTAAATACGAGTCTACCCTTTGCGATACGATCTAATTGTTCATTACATATCCGTTATATTTCAGTTGCGATCAAATTACCGGGATTCTAATAATTGTGGCACACAAAATAGAATTATGACACGAAAATTTCACGGCGAGCTATATTAGCTAGTTACCAAGGTGCGAATTCGTTGAAAAATAAATTTCCAAGGAAGAAATGGGGACGCGTCGGAAAGTTATCCCTCTCGTAATATGCGACGCGAATTTCGATGCAAAGCTTATTTCGCGATGCGTCACGAACTTTGGCGAAAACCCGTTTCAACAAGGGAAAAGAACGATAAAACGGAAAGTGGATAAAGGTGAATATTCTTTGCCCAGTTGGAATTCGTAACTCACGCGTGACTCAAACAGACGGGTATGGTCTCCAAATTGAAAATTTTTACGTGGAACGTGCAATATATTACGCGTATTTCGATACCCTCGAATTACGTTTTTACAGGAATATTTAATAATACCTATAATTTCTTTCTTTTTCGTTTTTAATAAAATAGAAGTTTGAATCTCGCGATATACGATCGTTTATGCGATAAATAAACGCGAAGCGTGTTTGACTCGAGCGACCTTACAATCTAGCAAGTTTTCTAGCTTCTTTTCTAAAAATGACTAGTCGCCGTTTGCCGTTGACATTAACAAAATTTTTCAAACACCTCTTCGCGAGAGAATTGGTATTTTTTTCGCGTTTTCTCGTGCCTCTGTGTACACGGCAATTAATAGACTATACCACTGAACGATTCCACAAAGTAAGCGAAATACAAGAGAAATGAAAGAAACACTGTCCGTTTAACGCGGTAATATTATCCGGAATGACTAACACGCATTAGCATGTCATAGCTATTCATTCTACGGCAACGCGTTATATACCTGTCCAGCCACGCGAATACATTAATGCGATAGATAAAGTCGTTGCAAAACGAAGCCTAATTATTCGAAATGGTTTGACAAATAAATAAAAACCGATGTGATCAAATAATTGCATTACATCGAATATTAAAGTCCTCGCAGAACGGAATCTGATTATTCGTAACGGCTTACTAAACGAAGAAAAAAGACGATGTAAAATATAAGTAAATACAACATTCGTTTACTATGATCCCTGTCTATATACGACAGAATCGACGATGTTCCAGTTGCAACATAGTTCTCTGAAATATTCGAAATTAGAGCTTCCCGAGTTTATCATTTCGAAGGTGAATTGCAGTTTTATAGACTTTAATTGCTTTTCATTAGGACCAGTAGTATAAGTAGTTTTAAATGTTCGTTATACAACTGGAACGTTTCAGCTGGAACGACGTTAGTATCATTGGGTAATTTGATTTTTACAACGCTATTTCGAGTAATTGTAACAGATGTTGGATCGTTCGAGAAGCTTGGAATTTTTTAAGCCAGCGAGACGACACCGTGTACTTTAGAAACTTGCGTAATTAATTACGGAAAATCATTATCGACGGAGCAACAAGGATATATTTATTCTTTATTTCCATCTTACCAGATTCCTCGCGTTTCCTCAAAACTTTCCAACTATTCTTCTTCTACTTCCAATAAAATAGAAAATCGTGAAATTCACGAAACGTCGCCATATTTACAAATACGAAATAATTGAAAGAAAAGCTGTCTCGAATTAACATTAACGAATATAACTAAGGTGATACTTGAAAAAGATTGACTCTTGCCACGAAACCTACCAACCTAAGACCTAAACGAGCAATTCGGCGCTCCCTTTTTCGATTTGCTCCGATTTTTCTTCTAATACGTCTTCAAACAAGTCTACCAGTGATAAACTGAAGAAAATTTCCGAAAAATCCCTTTCACCGATATCCGGAAATAGCAGATGACACGCCCGAGACCCGAAGAGGGGAGAAACAGAGAAAAAAAAAGAAAAGAAAAATCGGAGCCAATTATTCCCACGATTAACCGAAGAACGGTAGGACCGAATGAAAAACAGGAGGGAATAAAACAACGCACGATCAACCACGGATATCCTCTCGACCCACAAAACAAGATACGTCCGTATTCAATGGCTGGGTACGTGCTTTCGAAGAATGGCCACTTTCTTCGGGCAGATATCGATATCGCGTGCGAGAGGAATATACGTGTGTCGCTGGTATCGGGCACATAGTGCCGTAACACCGCGAGCTTATGTCACGTCGTCATTTCCATGGCCATTCGTCGCGCCGTGTAACTTTCTAAACAAAACTACCCACGATTCTCTTCCATCCTCGAACGCACGCGCGCCACAACCACAACCACCCTCCTTCCGCGCCCAATTTCCAAGTACATGCTGCCCTCTTATCATACGGGGCGGATCGATACGACCACCGCTGGTTTCTCTTTCGTTTTTCTTTCCGATCTACCAGGTCCTACACCTGCACGCGTCCTCTACGTCATGAGTCACGGAACACCGCGATCCAACTACCGATCCCACTTTTTCTTTCCTTCCTCCCACGTAAAGTATCGAAAGAACAAACCGTTCCGAAAGTCGCTCCTCCCGAGCTCCTCTCCAATCTCCCGTTCATTTTTCCGCCGTATCCAGTCGAAGAATTATTTCTTTCCCTTCTTTTTTCCCCGTGATTTTCTCGTAGTTGGACGAATTGGAAGAGAAATTGAATCTTTACTTTCCGATTGGATTTCATCGACGGGAACGAAAGCGAGTGGGAAATTGCAAATTATTCCTGTCTCCCGAGTGGCGTATAAAAGGTAAAACGCGAAGCGTTAAATTTGTTGATATTCGAATGAATTAAAGGTCTTCGATGTATTCGCGTGTTCCAATAATTGATATCTATTGTGTGGAAGGTTCATTTTTCTGGAATGCTTATATTATCTAAGTTATAGAATATTTGAAGACAATACGAATAGATGACGATTTGCATGAAAATTGCCGGGAAATAAATGTGTGAAAAATCTGTGAAAATTGCTATCTCTGTGACACGATGTTTCATAAAGTTAACGTCATCGCCTAGGAACGGGAAACAAAGTGCTGTTACGTCGGTCGTAAAATTCGTTTTCCCCAAATTCGGCGAGAGAACGGGACACGGACAGGAGCTGCGAGTTGAAAAATAATAAAGAACGGGGTGTTCCTAAGCGAGTAGCGAACGCACGTCCACGACAAACAGTAAATTGATGGCGGCAGAGGGATTGGAAACTCGCCAAGGCGGATATCTAGAGTTTCTGATTCGAATCCGTGCCATCCACGATATGTGGCGGCCAAGGAGTAGCTAAGAGACCGATTTCCATCTAATACCTCCTTCATCGCTGTCGATCTCCAACGAGGAAATCGCTAATTGACCGAAAATACCCTATTAACTTCTACGCGTGCACAGACCTAACCTCTGTCACGGGATAAACTTAACGACCGATTAATATCAAATGTTCCAGCTTTTGTTTTCACTCGAATAGATATTGTTTTTCATATATACCAACACCATTGCCATTTTCTAACGTTAGACGGAAGTCGAACGTTTCCTTTATCGCTGTCGATCACCAACGGCAATTATATTAGCCGCGTTAACCTTTATAATTCTAATTTTAACAATTCTAATTTATATCTACGATAAAATAAATATTCTATATCAACGCTGAATCTATCACGGTCAAATATACCGGAAAAAGGATGAGAAAAAGAAAGAATCTAAAAAGAAAAAGAAAAATACAAAAGAAAACAAAATTTCGTTTTCCATTTTCGGTACTTTTATCCGCTTTACTATTTTAAGATGTCCTACTACCTAACTGGAACAACGGCTCGCATCTAATAGAATACCGATGACGCCACGTTGCGGTTCTTGATCCGATTTAACAATGTCTCGCGCCAAGTGGCCACCGGAAAAGAAGAAAAAACACGGGGAAAATGGCAGAAATAAGAAGAAGAAGAAGAAGAGGGAAAAACAAAGGAGAAACGAACCGAAAGAGGGAGAGAAAGGGTAATCGCGCTTAAAGGATATTTAAAGGCACCCCCGTATAAATATATACCGTGGAAGAGTAACGCTTAATCGTTATCGATTTTCAGCCACGTTTCGCAAACTCCGCCATAGTAATGACGCTTACGAGATATTAAACGCAAGAACGTAGGAACTCGTCTCGTTAAATTTGCTGCATGAACTACTCCTCTGTCGCTCAAGTGGACTTTTACGAGCCGCGACAAGTTCTCAATTAACGTATTCATAAACATCGATCGTCGCGCGCAGACTGAAAAGCGCAATTTCAAAGGGGAGAAAAAAATTGCGCCCGAGAAAGTTTCAAAATAGATTAGTAATAACAATATCAACTTAACCGTTTATAATCCCGCGTGGATACGATGGGTTCGCGTTTTTGTACCCTGAGAAAGAACGACCAATTCGATAATTTCGCGAATAACGAAGATAATCGGCAATGATCGGTTTCACCGAATCGTTTCTTTTCTTTCGCGAGAAGAGGCAACCAAACAAGATCAAAGTCTCTTCGAAACTTTGTCGTCGATAATTTTGAAACGAAGCAACGTTCTCCTTGCTTCTTTTAACCATGCGATAGCGGGAAGATAAAATAAAAAAATAAAAAAAGAATAGAAAAAGACACCCGGTATATCTGACGATCTAGAAATCGAGCAAAAATCAGACTATCGCGCGACTCTCTTCTCTGTCGAATAACCAAATCGTAGATATTCCCGTGTATCGCGGAGCCACGCGTGCGGGTCTTTCTATTGGTCTCTTCGAGAGGCGGTTGATATTCAGGACAGCGAGGAGCGTAACTTTCGAAAAAGCCATAAAACAAAGGGTTAACAACGGATCCGTATAGGCCCGTGTTCCGTTCCAACTCGTTCCGTGAGAAGCTTCTGTTCCCCCCGTCTCTGTCTCCGTTTCTCCTGCAAACACGCACGTTCCACTCTCCTCTCGCGGCGTTCTCTCTCGGTCGGGAGAAGCGCGTTAAAGCTCGTACACAGGTAGTTTCCTCGAGCATCACGCTTAATGAAATGTGAACGGCGCCACGGTGGTTCGGCCACCTCCGACTCCGCGGATCCACCTCTTCTTATTGCCTCTTCTGCTCCCATCCGCTCTCCTCTCGCGCCTTTCTCCGCCTCTTTTTCCATTTTCCATCCGCTTTCAGCGCGATTCGAAGGCTACCCTTTGTCGAACCGCGATTTTTAGGGACACCGGGCCATTTTTACGACCGTCGATTACGTCATTCGCCGGGTATGGCGTTCGTAGGTAGCCCAGATCCCTCATAGACCGAGGCTACCTACCTTCTCGCGAACCGCGCGTTTTCGCCATCGCCGAACAGCTAACGAGAATTTAATTGCCGTAGTACCTTCTCGCCAACTTCTCCGCTCCTTTCTTCGCGAAATTACCCTCCTTTGGATTTTCGTCGGGGATCTTATACCGAATGCGTTTCGCTAATTCCGAGGCTCGAGTTCGACGATTATCGTTAACTCATCTCCCAACGTAACGCGAATCTCTAGACTTTTTTTCTCCTTTTTTTTTCTAGTATTTCGCGTAATTTCACCAAGACCAGATATGATAGTTATTAGACCGGTCTACTGGATATCGTTCGCGATGCTGTTGCTTCTTGTAACTAGCTCTATATCGCTGGTTATCTTGCAGTTGCTCGATTCGCGAAAAGGAACCGAGTGTCTCGACCGATGCAACGAGAATAATCGAAATGTACTCTTTCGATACGCCAAGGACGATTGATTACGATTGATTACGCGCGTGTAATTAATGGTCGTCGCGCTTTCCCGTCTCTCGCGGTGTTCCTCGCGGTCGTTGCTAGTTTTCTATCTCCCTTTTATAGAAGCTCAACCATGACGCGGTCCATTGTTTCCAACTGGTCTCTCAGAAAACCCGTCTTACTCACGGGATGACCTAATAAACGGAGAGAAAAGGGGACTAGGTTTATTACTCAGGCTCGTCGCCTTTCGCTACCCTAAACGCGGTTTCGACTCGAGGTTTCTCCTCTCGCCTCTCGAGTGGCAATCGATAGAGGCAAATTAACGGAACGATGCAACAGCGGGAATTAATTAAATGCTAAATCACCGAACGAGGTGTCGCAATAGTCGCGACAGTGTTACGAGGTAATAAGCATACACGGCTGGCTACGTGGAACGAGTACCAGGCCTTTAAAGTACATTTTACTTTGATGCCTCGACCTCCCCGAACGCTACATCCTCGCGCGATTTACATAATGTGCTTCAAATACGCTTTCCAGACGGCAAGCTTCGCGAAATAGTATTTACCAATGCTGTAATAACGGTCGCCCGGGAACTCGTTTGCCGAAAACCGCTTCAACGATACGGACCTACACGCTTTACCGGGATGGTCATTCGTCGGATCCTATTAGGAGCCAGCTTTTTCGCCCGAGACCACGGGTCCAGGCGTTAACAACCTTGAAAATGTAGCTCGACAGAGGTATTCGTCGTTTGCATAAACGCGTACCAGGATCTTTCAAAGTCCGGATAGAGACGCGACGAATTATCTCGATTAGGCGACGATGGGCTAACGCGAATTTTTAAACAACGATTTTCAGAGTATCCAGGCCTGATACCAAACGTCTCCGAGTTGTACGATTAATTCATTCGTCAAGAAGAAACTTCGAAATAAAGAGTAAACGCGTCTGGAAACGACTGAAGCAGAAATCGCGCGGGTAACCCGTAATTTTGATAATCGTTGACAAATTTGCGAATTATTCCGAAGCTGGCCTCGCGGTTCTCCGCCGGAGAATCGCTTCGACGTAAAAGAAACGACCATCGATTAAACCCAACGGAATATTACTATTCCAACAGAACCACGCTGAAAGTTGACGACGTCTAACCACGTCGACCCATTAGAAACTTCAGACGGATCAATTTTCGTGGTTTCAGGTTAGAGGCCAGTTAATCCTCGTCAGCTGCTACTCGTCCCGCCAGTGACACCAATTTCCCCGACAACAGACGTAAAACCGAACGATAACGATCCCAATGATTACACCCACCCCTGTCCTCATCCTCCAACTCGCCATCCTAAACTTCGTCAACGCGCAAACGCTGTTTCCGAGTCCCTTTTCGTCTCTTTCTCCCTTCTCACCGCAACACGATCGAAGCGAAAACGAGTAACGAGAGTGGTTGCGCGGCCTTTAAACGATTACCGGTTAATCTCGCGGCATAGCAGCGAGGAATCACCGACTGGCTATTCGGGGAAAAGGATCCGGTTTGAACCTCAGCCCAACGAAACACGGCCAAGTAGTAAGTGCGATAGGATCCAGTGAGATCCTCGAGAGAGCTAGCTCGCGATTGCGTCGTCTCGGAAAGGAAGCTCCTCTTCTGCGACAAGGGCCGATGTGCAAATTTTCGCCGTTGCAACGGAAAGAAACGCGCACGGATGTAATCGTTCCTCGAGGCGAGCCGTGTCCGAGGCCAGCAACATCGAAATCACGCGCAGATGACGACGAGCCCGACCGAGGATGATGTTTAGAAAAAGCCGGTTCGCGATTCGTTTTGGGATACTGGCCGGTTGGTCGTTCCAATTGCCCGGAGTGTCTGGAAGCTAGGAAGATGATGCATCCTGGCCGGGTAGAAGACGAACGCGAACCGACGAACAGGCAAGCAGACAGGCAAGCGGTAGGCGGGTTCAGAGGCAGCCTGCCAGGCATCCGAGGAGGGATACGAAAACGCGTGTGCTAGCCTTCCCCGGCTGCTTCCCTGCTGTTAACCCACGGAATTATTCGCTTCACCAGGGACCCGGGACGACACGCGATATAACGGTGGTTTATCATCGTCTCCAACCACTCCGCAGGCTTCGTAATCGCGAAAACTACGGTAGGCAAACCGCCCCGTTAACTACCCAATCACGGAGTTTCCTTTGGTCCATCGGTGGACTAGAAAACGCTATCTACGCGATCCGCGTCTTTCTAAATCGATTCTTGTCAAATATTTAGCGAAACTTCGGGGCTTTCACCTACTCCTTGGTGTTTGATTATTCGATTCTTCTCGATTAGTCGAGTTACGCAAAACTCGCGATGCAGATACGTACAGACTAGCAACGATCCTGTGTGAGAACCCGTAGCCTAATAAAAATATAATTTTTCGGAGAAATCGCGCGAATTAATTAAATCTAATGAAAAGCGTTCGTTTCATTTTATCGCTTTCGTCAGATGACATCGCGATTTTTCTCGTAATCGTACGACCATTCGATATCTCTCTGTTTTTTTCTATGATTCATAGAATCGTGTATCGCTTATGTCATCGTGATGAACCTACCTATCGTTTAACCAACGATGGTACGTTCAGCGTTAATTGGCTTAATCGATTGCCGGTAATCGTTTGGATCTGATACCGCCGGAAGAAGAAAAAGATTCGATACAGCGAGGCTTATATGATCGACTTTTTAGATGGAATTGTAGATTGAAGGCGGTTAAATCGATCTTAAATCGCTGGTTTAATAAAGAGGTATACGCGGAGAGCGTTTTAAATTCGAGATATTTACAAGGATGTGTAGGAAGAATGATTAATCCCGAGCCGATGCGATGATACATCGATCGTAAAACTGGTATCGTTGGGTCATTTGTAACCTATTTGTATTTTATAAGGACAGTTCCGATCTGTAACCGTGATTAATCCCTCATGGTGCCGTTTAATTACGAAAAATCCCGCATTCGGAAAGCAACCAATCTTTGTTACCCACTGCCTATCGAAGTTTATACAAATTTTTAGAATTTACGTCACTTGCTCGTTTTTACCTCCTAAACTCTATTTCGAACTCGGAATTTTCTTTGTCGTCGCAAATCAGTTGAATTTAATTGCGATTTTGCAAATTACGAGTCACGATGAGGAAAACAAAAAGCAGGTTACATTGTCGCGACTCGTCTGTCCTATAAGAATAGCAGCCTCGAAGTGAAATATCGAAGAGATCGATGGAAAAAGATGTTATTAAAAACCCGTTTGGTTAATGGAGTAACAATTTACTGGAACAAAGTACATAGCTGCGCGATTTATTATCCCAACGTGGTTCGCGATGAAAAGGAGGAGAAAAAGGCGTAGACCCAAGGAAAACGCGAAAAAATTCGCTCCTCGAGATCGTATCTGGTAAATTTAGTTTCGCGATTCACATAGGTTGGGAAAAAAAGTTCTCGCTATCCCGGCCGAATCTCGAGTAATATTTCGTTAAATCATCTACCTGTATAATTAATGCGCGAGAAAACAACTTCTCGTGTGATTGCGAAATTCAATCGGTATAGGTAAAAAAACGACGCGATTAACGAGGAACGGCGAACGGAAGGTTAATCGGACTCTGCTTGCCAAATCGAGACAAAAGCAGAAATCGGTGAGATTCGAATTTCATTCGTGAGATTACGCTGGCATATCGCGAACTTCCAGCGACCTTAATTCCTTTTACGAGATGTTAACATGGAATAATCGTGACTGCAATTATGGATGTTAAACGTAAGAAACGATATGGTGCCAGTGGCGTGTCGCTGAATATTTCCTATTCGACCACTGTCTTTAACTTCTTCCAATCCAATATTTACTTGCAGTCGATGTTACGTTTTCTTCCGTTCTCTTTGCCTTTCGCGTATAAAACGTAGTTTCGCGACGTAGACAAATTGGAATAAAGAATAGATTCCCGTGAAGCAAACTCTCCGTTGTTTCTTCGAATCGTAATCTTTTTTGCCAAAGGAATAAACGTACTCGCAATTCCTTTTTCTCGCATTACGATCTTTTTTCGAAATATCTCCATCGAAAAAAAGTTAATTTTACATTAATATTCTCGTAAATGTATTCTTAATATCTATCTCGAATCGTAATTTCTTCCTTTCGAAGAAATATCTGATTAAAAAAAAAAACAAATAATTGTTCGTACAGTAAAACCTACGTAAAAATATTCTCGACTCTTTTGTTTTGTCTGAAAAGCAAAAACTATCTCGACCGAAAAAAAATTAACAATCCCGAAGAAACGGAGAAAGAAATGGTGAAAAAAAAGGGAAAAAGGAAAACAGAGAAATTACGATTCCATTAGATTTCTTAACCCCTCGGTTTCCCTCGGTATCTCGTCTGAAGAAACCATTCGCGAAAGTTTATTCATAGGCATTAGAAGAGGAAAATAAAACATTTTAATAGCGACCTAACTGTGCCCGACCCACTATAATGGCCGTTCGTACATAAGGATAGATTTACGGGCGTCCACTATACTGGCCTCTCGTTTAACCAAAAAGGTTAACAAGTCACTGAACGCTTTTCTGCTGTGTAATTTTTCAGATTCCTACGCCTCATTGTCCTCGATTATCAAAGGGTACTAAACTTTTCCGTAAATATCCACGACCAGGCGTACATGGATTATTTCATACGTGTATAAATCTGAGGATTCGCGGGAAAATCGCGACGACCGTTCGTTTTTCGCTTAATGAGAATCAAGAAGTCACGGTGGAAGGATCAAGGACCTGCCCATAGTGTTCCCCGAATTTCGCGAATCGAACGTCGATCTTGACCTCGAGATTCCGACTTGTTCCAACGAGAGAAACACACACCGATTTTTGATTTTTCGGCAAACATCGACGGAATAAGCAGAGATGAATCCTTACCTCGCGATTTAAGTGCCGCTGGCGCGTGCCATAATCGACAGCAACGGCGTAGAACTTGTGGAGACACGTCGGACACGTTGGACACCGAACGAGGCATTTCGTCCGAACCAGGCGAGGAACAACACACGACTGAGGCAGGAAGCCATCGTGGAAAATTAACCGCGAGCCTGACCGGTGTTGTTTACGTTAGGTCCTATCTACGCCTCTCACCTGTCACACTCGTGTTTGGCTCCATTTCCGTGCCACTGGTCTCGCACGATATTGCAAACCAAGGTGTTTACGTTTTCTCCATCCTTTCCCTTCTTCGTTAACTCGAATATTCCCGACGTTTACGGCAGACGAATTATAAACGAAATATCAGCGGACCAGTCTTTTCTTTTTTAATTATCCTAGATATCGGTTTTTCATTCTTTTTAATCGAACGAGTAAAGGGGTTAACCCGTTTTTGTCACCAGGGTTGACAAAAGGAACGGAAATTATTGATCTTTACTTCCAATATTCCTTTTTATTCTACGAAAGTGCAAAGTTACGGCGAATAGTGTCTATCTCGGAGAAAAATCTCGATGATAAAATATATAAGAAGAAAATTTTCTTCGCGCATAAAGGAAGATATTAGGGTTCTTAGTTTCGATTGAAAGATGAAAAACTAATAATCGCGGCGGATCGAATATTTATTCTGAGATAAGCGTATTAGATAAATCTCTAAAAACACACGCGACGCTTTCAAATTAGATAAAACTTACGTGTAATCTAATGAAATATCATAAACGATATAAAAACAAAAGGAAACAAAGTCTCATTTATACCGATCTTAATTTCAAACGTACTAATTTTATTTCTATCAATCCGTAACGAGTACCTAAACACGATATACAATATCGATAAAATAATTAAAACAGTAGAAGGAGAATAAAAGGACATATATAGTTACGATCACGTTTGAATAAAAAAGTAACTGAGAATTCTCAGCAATTGCAAAAACAAAACATCTAAATCGAGACATTTTCACTCCCTTGATAGTTCCTTTGAAGTTTCCATCAAAAAAATCTGACCATCTCACACGTAAGAACTCGGACGTTCATTTTCGTGGCATTTTCGTGAAAAATATCGTCGCGTCGACGCGGATCCTTTGCAACGGAAAACACAAACGCAACGACTCGCGAGGAGGATCGAAAGATCGGTGTTTACCGGTTCGCGAGGAACGCGCGAGCATGTACCGATAAAGCGAGTTTCGCGTCACCTGAGAACGCGAAACCGCCTCGTACGATCGCGTACACCGACGCCTGTATAAATTACACCCACGCCTTTCGCCCGCCAACCCGATGATGCATTGATCGCAAGCTACACGCTCTGTCCATTGACGCGGATCGGAAGTATTCGTCAGGATTTCCGTGAAACACGAAAAACGAATCCCGAGACACACGCGAGTTCGCCATGCGTCGTTACACGCGTGAAAACAGAGTTTATGGGGATAATCGCGTGATCCGGTTGGACCTACCAGCATTCAACATCTCTAAATTTTTCACGAAAAATTTCGCGTTCGACGTTGTCGCTTTGATCGTTCGTCTTTGCGATTTTCCTTTTAATACGGGTATAATCGATTTTCCAATATCTCCTCGTGTTCCACTTTTTTTTTTTCTTTTCTTTTTCTGGTTTTTGTTTAAGTTTTTCCTTGCGTCGCGATAATTAGAACGAAAACAGAACTGTACAGCGAATAAGTTTACCTGTTACTCGATGAAACCTTTACTTTTACCGATTATCGTTAGCAGGTACAGGCGCATCACGTTGGTACAAGCGTATTAACGACGAGAAGTAATAGAAGTTTACCGTATCTGATACGCAAAATTGCATTGCGCGGCGCGAAGATCGTAACGGCGTGTAGTCGGCGGGGGAAAAAACGGGGGAAAAAAGAGAAACAGAGAAAAAAAGAAATCGCAACTGCTACAACTTCCCAATTAGCGCGATATTTTCCGCAACATCCGTCGTTCCGGTAAAACCATCGCGTCGAGCGGCACGAAGAAGAACATCTTTTAAATAAAATACAAACTAGACCCGCGAAGCTTTTAACAAGGGTATTAAAAACCGCCAAGACCACCGGCGCAATAAACGAATTTTATGGAAATGCGATAAACGCTAGAAAGTATCGATATCAGGCTTAACAAGCCCATAAACGGGACTTTTAATATCTCCTACAGGTATCGAAACGGGGGAGAAATAAAATGGTACACGATCCAAAAACGGATCGTTGGATCTCGCAAACGCGTGCTTTTCGTCATTCGGATTTATTGGTAAGAACCAACAATAGAACCTAAGGGTTGTTCCTTCACGCGAATCCGATGGAAAAACGTAAATTTGATCAATTTTGATTTATGAATTATAAAAAGGGATCCAAAATTGTTCTATGTCGTCACAAGCGAACACAGCCGATTCTCAAGTTCAAACGAGTCTACATACCTTGATCATTTTCTATTCCGTAGTTGTACAACAGTCTCTCTGTATCTCAAACTACCCGAGATAAGTTTCTTACGAGAGAGAAAAAAGAGGAGGAGCAACAAGTGCAAAAAGGTAGAAAAGAAAAATGTAATCACGGTTTAATAAAAATCCACTAAAAATGTAAGAAAACGAACGCCCCGGCACGTATCGCGTAACGATATTAATAGAAATTCCGAGTATCCTGCTGTAACTGCGTGACCAGTAATCGCGGCGTATTACACGGTTCTAATTAGCTAAGAGAACGCAGCCGACCATCCATCGTGCGTTGGCAAAATTCGTAATTATCTCGTTGGCGGGCGCATTGGCGAAATGGCCCTGTTCACGCGCCGGCGAACAGGTGCGGAAGAATTCACTGGCAGCGTATTCGCACCAAAATCGTCGTTAGCCGGAAAATCAAGGCTGCCTGGGAACTTCTCTCCCTCATCCTCGCTTCTCTTCAACCATGGAAATCTTCCATCCGTGATACTTGAACGGCCTGCGAATTGTACATCAATGTCACGAATCGCAAACAGACACACGACGATTAAATGTATCTCCGTGTAGTATATAGTAACCGCGGTTAAACGCGGAGGCTACTAAAAATAACGTATTTACGACACTTATTGATATCACCCCTCTACGACCACCACCACCATGATTCTCCTTCTGCATCCGATCCCCGTTCGTTCTCCGAGACCGCTTTGTTGTTCCTACGTGCTCGTCATTTATCAGCAAACAACCGGCGAATAATTATTTTACGCAATCCGCCGAGGCAAGAGACAATCGAGGCTGCGAGAACGTATTCGCTGGAAGATTCTGCGGAATCAACGGAATAACAGTTTGTATACAATGGCCCGATATATTTTTAGCGAATGCTTCGAACGTTAAACGAGATCGAACCCTGGTGCAACAGACTCTGATTATTTTTCACCACCACTTGCGACATTTCCATCCCACTTCCACTCCATTTCTATGGAAATTCCATCGCTAATTTTCCAACGAAATGGACTATTCGCGGTGATATACAACCACCGCGGCGGTGTACAATTTCATTTTTATTCTTTCATCGTGAACGTTCTCTCAACGCGAGATTTCGTTGGAAGAACGAAGAACCGGTTGATTAATATCGCAAACTCGCAGTTTTTGAATCGAAGAATTATTACACCTTGAAATATCGATCACCGTATCGACGAATGGATTTACGCTTCCACGCGGAAGAGTATTATACTGTTAAATATTATTTACGGTAAGAGCGAGGGAATTGGAACGAAACTCGGGAATACAAGCTCTCGAGGTGCAGTCTAGAAGGATTAATATTCCGATTTCACTTGAGCCCGGATCAAAGTTTTTCGGTATTATATTATAGAATTCTGATTGGAAGTTTAATAAGAACCTGAGACTCGAAGTAATCCGGAGGATCAGTTGATAAGACCGATTTATTAACCCTTTGCACTCGGCGATTTTTTGGCTAAAGAAAAGTAGAGATTTATAGATTTTCTGGTATAAAACTGACATTATTTTTTTGAGTGGCAAATAAAGAATCGCATAACAATTAACACGTACAGTTATTTGATTTCGATATTTCGCATATTATTACATTATCTTAAATTTGATATATTAAAAATTCAAAATTTCATTGTGACTGACAGTCGCCATTCGAGTGCAAAGGGTTAATGTACATTTCCCGAATATATATATATGTATACTCGTATACATCGGTGATCGTGGAAGTGGTCTATCCAAGTAACGTAATCATAATCCTAAATTAGGCGATGCTTTTCCCAGCACGAAGCGGTGATTCTAATCTGTTTAATTACATCTAAAATCTCACGTGCAAAATAGCACGAAATCTCTATAAAACACCCAATGCGTTATCGCGATAAAGCTCTTTTCGTGGAAAAGAAAGAACGTCCAACTCGGTGTATATATTTTTTTGCTCGGTCAAAGTTTCAGCAAAATTTATCACGAAACGGATAGAAAAAAAATTCGCTTCCTTCGAGGTTTTGTTTTATTTAAACCGCTTTCGTAGTTACCGGGAAAGAAAAAGGGAGGTCACTCTACTAAACAACGGTGTTACTTACCCTGAACCCTGTTGGTTTAGCAGAACAATCGGTACAAACGGAGTAATGTCGACTGTCAGATGCTTTATATTTAGGGTTGTGCAGGCATATATAATATTCAACATGCAACAGTGAGCGTTACACTGAATACAGACTAGGACGGTAGAATTACGCGTAACGTATAATTCGTGATTCAACGTTGTACCGCGTCTTTCTTACAGCTGTATTACCACAACGCCATACCGCTTATTAGAGTTGTCCGAGTACCAGGGGAAAAACGAGCACAACTTAAATGGGCTGAAATATTAGAGCCAATGCGAATATTCCGATTCTTTCAACTGCTCCTAGTATTCGAACTCGATAAATTGCTTCCTAACTATTCGAAATATTTCAACGAGCTTCGATTCGGTGAAATTTTCAACAGCCCTTGAATAATTAAATCATCGACGAATCTGACTTTTTCGCGCTTGGATATGCCTTGTGAACAATCGAAATTCAATCAAATTTTAAGCGAATTTAAACCAAGTTTAACGACGAGATGGCAATAACCGAGCCTCGTCTATCACGCTGAAGAAAATCTACGATCGAATCGTGCTCGGTCGACTGATTCGCGAGATTAAATTACAAACAGATAGGGAGATAACGCGAATAAGCATTTTCAACAAAGTCGTTACATAAGACATTACGCGTCGTCCAATCGACGATCGTGTACTGCCACGTATCGACGGAAACCGTCGATTTCCAGTGATTTCCTCGGAAAAATTCATTCAGCGACGATCTCGTTAACCCGTTGGAACGAGGAACCATCTGTTGGCATAAAATTACCGTTAATCGATTGATAACGAAACCAAGATCGGCCCATCAACCACGATTTTCGCATCCCTTAGACCAAGGATCGAAGTTTCTTCCACGTCGTATGAAAAAATCTTCGAGTGTGGTCGGAAAGTCTAATCAGACAGATTTCAATTTACGTTTGCGATATATTTACGCGGGATAGACAGGGGGGCCAGGTGAATGAAATACGACCAACGGCGTAATTGGTTTTCCAACCTTTCGCTAATAGAGGTAACGGAGGAGCAGATAAGTAAAACACGCGAGCCCACGACATTCTTCGACGAGAGAACAATTTACAAATTACCTGATTGCGTGAAGCTAATCGCGAGCTACGTACGATTGATCGCGGAACGGTATCTGATTCCAGGGCTGAGCAACGATTGTTAATCGCGAAAATATTAAACATTTCAATGGAATGCTGTCTTATAATTGCGGCTCGACCAGCAGAGGTTCGAGATCTTACGAACGCGAAATGAATGGGAAATAATTGGTACAACGTGCACCGAGGTGGAAGAATCAATCTTCAGAAATGAAAGATGTTCAACCTTCCGCATTGCGAGAATTTTTCTTTCCTTTTTTGCTTTTTTCCGTTTTTTATTATAGCCATTTAAACGCTCAAAACAACCGTGATCGCGTTGACACGTCTTTCATTTTACGTAAAGTTTTCTTTATTACCCGACGTAGAATTATGTTGTTTCCCGAGTTTTCGTAAGATCGATTATATTCGTATTTCTCGAAATAATTGTAACCTGAATCGCGAATTGTAACCTGATGTCTCTTTTGCTACGACAATGGAGTATAAAGTTGTCGTTTATTTGTTCGTTCCTTTTTCTTAAAGAAAATGTAATACACGAGAGTGGATAAAGATCTTAGTATTTCGCGAAGATCGATCGTTATTGCAACGGGTTAGATCATTTTGTTCTAGACTATATAATAGACTATTAATATCGAAGAATTATATAACGATATTAGAAACGATATACAGCATAAATTATATTTATTTATATATAGACCATGAAAATAGATCGATTCGCGAGAAATTTGAAAATCATTGGTATCTTTTTAAGGGATCTTCTTATTTACCATTTCTCGCAAATAGTGCTCCATAGAGACCTCAAATATTCAGGTGATATCATTTACGCGACCCAGCCAGACACTAACCATAGAAAGAAAAAACTCGTTCTCATCGTTAGAGCAGAAAATAATCTCGACGTACGATTACCGATTAATTAAGTACACTTTATTCCTTTTAATAAACGCCAGATACCGCTGAAATATACGCTCTTCTCTCTAACAACCCTTGCGCGCAATTATCCACCTAATTTTTCACGTCCGAAAAGACCATCCTAATTAACCCATTAACCATTTACGACGAGTTAACTCGTCGCGCAGGCCATCAGTGTCTTAAACGCGATAATTTATTTCTTCGCCGATTCCTCATCATCGGACGCCTCTAATATTTTCGTCCACTCGAATTATCAATTTTTCCTCGGAAATTTTTCGATTTTCGAAAATCGAAATATCGAAGATATCGATGCAGCGAACGCGAACATCTGATTCGAGAAACGATGCAGATAAACCTGGACCGCGATCAAACAGGAACTATTCGTCGCGACTATTCCTCGATTCATGCTCATCGAAAGATGCTCGAGGAGGAGCAAGAAACGCGTGAAAAAGAAGAGGAAAGAAGGGAAAAAAGGGAGAAAAAAAGAAAGGACTAGACGTAAGACTCGTACTCGACAGCGAACGTAATTACAGATGTCTCATAAATTCCGAGTAGTTATCGGGAAGCAACGGCGAAGAATCTGGTAAAAAGCAGCGCGCCATTTCCTCGGATGCCGATAGGATCGCGCGATTTTTTCTCCTCGACTCCTCGTCGATGTTACAACGTCTCTTACGCTCTTGCAGGCAAATCGCGCGACTGTTCTCCACGATGGTAAGGTACTTGGCATAGGGAAATCGGCGACGATCGAGCCGCGGTGGTATCGAACCTGTGCCGCGCGACTTCCACGAAACGAACGGAGTTGGTTAATTAACGGTCCAAGTGAAAGTCTCGCGGCCGTATAATCGCGCATAGAAACGATAATTCGTCCCGTTTGCCTTACAGGCGATTCTATGGGAATCCCATGGACCACGCGTGTGCCCGCAAGCGCGTAAAATACGACGACAACTCCCGGCATTTGCAAACTGGTCGCCGACCACCAGTCATCCACCGTTTCTGGACCATCTCGGAATAACCGGGGTTCCGAACGGTTAGCGCGGATCACAAAGGTCCAGCTATCGCGAAAACAACGATCAGAAGGGTAAGATGGCGATTGTGCACCCAACTGGACGGATCAACCCTCTAAGCTGAGAGCTGACTTCCACGCAAGTTCCGGATAATCTCGTTACCACTGACCAGAGACCATTTACCAATTCTTGTGTAGACCTTTCGATCTCGCGCAAACTTTTTCCGATCCTATAATCCATTGTATCGTAACTAAAACGGACTTTACTGTTTGCAAACCGAAATTACGCTTAACTTCGAAATGCGCGAGATTTGGATAAGGCCTAGAAACTTTAGCAATTTTATCGCCAACGAGGTAAATACGCGAGGGATTATTTCTCGTATTCAATGAAATATAGATAATAAAAAGTTAATAATAATAAAAACTATTTTCGATGAAAAGTTTACAAGGTTTGCAATAAACTAAAATTATCAGATAGGTGTCTTCGTTTCCACGAGACTCGTGATCTGTTTCGTTTTAAAATATAAGAATAAAATTTCATTTCGATCAGTATTTCGGAAGAAGTCTTTAGCTTTAGTATTTATTAGAAAAGAGCATCGAACGCGACTCGGGTTACAAAAGAGTTCACGTCAACGGTTAATATCGAACAACTCGGAAGATTTGTTGGTCTCTCTGGTATCGCGGAGCCATGCGAATTTTATCGACGGAAGAAACCGCCTCGATAAAGGAGAAAATTACGAGTGCAAGGATGAATTGCGAACGATATTCGAGACATTGTTCTCACCGCGTACTCGCATTCAGCCTTTGTGCAGAACCATCCGATTTTATGCTTCCGTTTATATAATGCAACGAACGTTTAAGCCATAAAATACGGATCTAACCCTCGATATTTGCAAACTGGTCGGCAGATCTTGCAGAAAGCTCGAGCTAGGGGTTGAAGAACAACGCGCCCCTTCTGCAGAGACACTATTCTTTCGAATCTGCGCACTCGCTCTGATTGAATTCGAATGGCGATGCAACGACGTTTCCAGAAGCCTCTTTCATCATCCCGTTCCTTTTCTTTTCACCCGTTTACCGCCAACGTAATTCGAGAATCAAGTATAAACCGATAAGACTGGTTACTAAAACGAGACGGCGAATTTTTTTCTTTCCCTCCCTCTTCCTTCCCTTTTTATTTCCCTCCTTCCTCCTTTCCGTCCTTGCACGACGCGTCGAGAATTCGCCGATGCAAACGCGTTGACGCGAGAGCTGAACGAAAGGGAGAAAAATACTTTGTCTTTCGCGTTCGCTTTCAACCGCCGGATATTTTCTTTATCTGCCAGAGATAACGCGCGACTCGTTCATTATTCCTGATATTTCGCCAGAAATAGTCCGTACCAAAGTAATCGAATCGACTGTGAATCCAAACTGGATTCTCACCGTTCAATTATGCATAATATATACCTTCTCAATAACCCAAGCCGGAAAAATTTAACAGCTTTCCTCGTAGTTAATTACGAGCGAGTTTCCGTTTTGCGGGATGAATCTTGAATGAGGATCTCTCGCCAAACACGATCAGTTAATATTCTAAGGTCAGTGTTATCCGTTCGCTCCATCCAATTAGAGCAAAAACTATCTTTCCGTGAAAAAATCCCCTTCGTCATCTCCTAATTCTCAACGTCTCGAAGATAAAACTAACGAACCAATATCCGAAGGAAAAGAATAGTCCAATCCGAGCCCGTTTAATCGTTCGATTCGTTGGTTCGTCCAAAACCAACGGACCAACCGCAGCCTGACAACGCTATATCTGCTCTCCGAAGCCGACTGAAGGCGAAACCGCGGCTATCAGCGTGATCCAACGAGACGGTAGAAACAAACGTGACATTTGTAAACGAGCGGATAGCACTCTCGTGAGAAACAAAGTACAGAGACTCCAGGGTGCCAGGGCCTGATCGGAGAGGATGCGTCACGTAGGTGCTATTGCAGCGAAGAATCGGCAAACTGCCGATTGTGGCCCGGTCGACAATTGTCGCGATTAACACGGAGAAACGGAGAAACGAACGGAGAAAGGAAGAACGAGGAGGAGAGAACGGAAAGGAAGATACGAAGCGATGCACTTTGCTTTCTTCCAGCCAGATCTTGGCTCGCGGTCGAGCATGCACCTCCGGCGACCTCGATGCCTTTTCTTTTTATCTGCCTCTGCTTCCTCCTCGTTCCTCTTCTCCTTCTTCGTCCACGTCTTCGCCGCTCGTTCTTTTCTTTCCACGAATTGATAAGGTGGCCCGAGTTCGAGTCGCTGTCATTCGATCACCTCCTCCTTCGGTAATCACCGTGTCATTGCCATTGTCTCCGATGCCATTACGGTGAATCCGACGGTGTCGAATGAGAGAGAAGGGTGTCTCTGGAAACGCGTGCACCAGAAACGATAACCGTTTCTCGTTATCGGCCCCCCTTTCGCCGTAGATGTAACGCGGGCTCTAATTATTGCTGGCACCAGATAAGCCTACGGATCGGTCGTCGCACAACATTCTTCTCGATGCGCTCTCGTACGCTCGATGTACGAGCTTTTATTATTCGCCATTCCACGTGGCCGTTTATTCGCTCGAGAAACTCGGACAAGTGCCATTTTCGGTTAAATTTCACTCTTTGGACACGTCGCGTCTTCGGGTATAGACGGTGTAATTGGTCGGTTGATGCGTTTAATTACGCGATTGGCGTCGCGTTTTTCCAGACTGTCGATCAAGCGCGATGCTAAAAACTGCTGCAACCCTTTTGCCATATAAATAGCGTATTAACTTTCCGGTAAAATCTGACGGAGATTATGGAGAATACAACGGAACGTTAGAAATTACGAGCTCTGGTAAATAAAACCGTGGATTTTTCACGGAATTAAGCGTTAAAAGGTAATTAACCACTGGAAAGCAACGAGTGTAACATTGGAGAAAGAGGCTAGAAATTATCCATTGTCCTTATCGTTTTAATGCTTTCGATGATTTTAGACTCGATACAAAAGTATTTTTTCCTCGTCTATTATATTTCGAATAATAAAAGGTGAACCGAATACGAACGGCAAGCTTTGCTTGAATTTATTGCGACATATTTCACGAATTCCACGAACTTCCGGTCGAGGAATTTCGCAATTGAAATTACTTCGCGTGTACGTCACTGAAGATCGACGGAATGTCGACCGAGTTTTATTTCGATGAAACAGCGGACAACGTAGGTAAAAATGCTGGACGCTGCTGCTTGCGAAAATTATTGCAATTAATTCGTCTTTTCTTACGCGTAATTACTCGCGTCCCGATTACGCAGAAAATATGTTTTTCGCCTTCGAATTGCGTCGTTTTTCTCTTATCAATGAAACAATTACGTATTTCGAATGCAGTAACGACGCTTATCACTTTTGCTGCTTTAATAATATTTTACTTACGTACTTTGAAGTTGAACCTGCTCGACCATTCGTGCATTTGTAAGTTATAAAATTCGAATGGTTATACAATTTTGGAACTTGATAATAACATATATCTCATTGTTGTCCAGTGTATTCTTTATAGATTAGAGGCCTCGTTATTGCAATTTTTTCGCAAACATATTTTTTACAGTTGAACAAATTCCTGTGACTTTATTTATTGCCCTTACTGACGTATCGATATTTCAGTGGCATGGCATAAAAAGGACATAAATTTGTCAGGCGGTGATGCGGTCGGTCACGGTAGATAAAGTATGTTACATATGAACTACGGGTAAAATGGAATAAGAAAAGAGATAGATATTAAAAAATTGACAAACTTCATCTATTATAAAAAACCTCGACGAGTAATATCCTATTCGACACGACGCAAACGGGCATCAATTTCCCAACCGATCAAATAATTTTCACCTTCGAAAAATGCTATATACGAATTTTGGACGGAACGAGATAAAAGGAAAAATCGAAAATCGAAGGGAAAAATCGACGATACGTATGTCAGAGAGAAAAAATTGCCAGATCCAGTGACGAAAGCGATCGCGTTGAACGGAAAATTTGCGAAAAAAATTAAAAAGCCATTCTTCGTTCGTACTCTTCTTACATTTATAACCCGACCTACAAATTTCTCCGCTCCCGCCATTTTCTTTTCCCGCTCCTCTTACTTTATCTACTTTCACTTTTCTCCGTTCGATATCTTTTCAAAATCCGATAACCTTGAAAATATTATCGAGCACTCGACGCCGACAGCTAAATTATCTTCTTCGCTGGTGCAGGAAAAAGAAGAAAGGAGGGAAAAAAATCAATCATGCTATCCAATTGCCGTGAATCGCGTTTCGTTATATCCTAATCTAATCGGAGTTCTCATAGCCGGAGTCGGAACAATCGAGAATTGAGAACCCCTATGACGGTTCACGCTATAAAACAGGCGAAACCAGATGAGACGAATAAATAAACGTTCGCGTACAATAGAAGAATTGCATTTCTTACACTCTTGCGGTGCCCGGTTAAGAATAGGCGTTCGAAACTATTTTAAGGACGACACGATGCGGTGGAAGATAACGCGATTGTCGGTAGGTAACACGTCCAGGGAAATGAAATGTTTATTTCATAATAAATACGCGAATTTAACGTTCCGACGTGCCGAATGTTTTTCTAAACAGGCCCTGATACAGCGGGATATTTATTTATAAGCGTAACTCGGCGCGAGAATCGTACTCGAGGAAGTATTTGTAGTAATTGGTAATTAACCGAGGGAACTATGCGTTAATAATTCATCGAATCTCGATCCACCGACTCCTCGTTTACGTCGAGATGATCGTGCGAGATAAATCAACGGATGGAGAAGGATGGAGGGAAAAAAAAAAGAGAGCAAGAATGGGAAGAATTCGTAGAGAGTAAGACGATCGGTAGAGCGGTCGAGATAAAGATTTTTGCTGGAATACTTCTATGGTAAACTTCGTCAGTTAGTTTCTACGACCGTAACGAGAAGTTACATGAACATTTCTCCGTCTGTGACAAGCATGAAAGAAGTGAAAACACGATCTAATTTTTTTTTACCTTCGACGACTTCGCGCGAAGAGTCCATATATACCATATCCGTTCGATCCTCGTACGTTCTGTCCAAGATCGTTGATATTGCGTAACGAAATTTCTATTTTTTCCTTTTTTCTTTCTTTTCTTTTCTTTCTTTTTAATATCGTTTAAAGAGAAAAGAAAGAAAGTAATCTTTCCGTTATTTTTCCCGAAACACGATTGTACATCGTCCGATGACATACGCTTGCTGATAAACGCTGAGAAAGACAATAACGATTTACGAATTTTTGTATATTCTTTATCTTTTGAAATATACAGATAAAAGTTAAAAATACGCTTTGCACGATATATTCGAGGAAAAAGATCGATTATATATTGGTGTATAAGGCGTTATCTCTTTGTTCTACATTTAATTTTAACATGTGCCCGGGTAATTATGAAAGTGGCCTAAGCGATGTACGTTTCGGAATATTCCAAATTTCCTCCACTTTCGCAATTACCTACGCGTATGTTATTTCGGAAGAAACAAGAATTTATTTAGTCATTTTAGCAATACATTTTAGACGATTAAAACTACAAGAGTTAAGCTTGTACTACAAACCTGCCAGTGTTTTTACATTTTTATGTACTTTTATATAATCATTTATGTAATAAATTACTTTTCGCAAAGTTTGCATTTTTTTCAAACAAGTTTGATACTTTATTGCCAATCGACATCTTCGTTGCCTTTTTTACATAATCTTTTTATACGCGGTGCACTCTCACCGCGTAAAATAAACGACCAGACGTAGAGAATCTTACGGCTACGAATGATACGGATAAATTCGTCGAATTTTATTCCTTTACCACTACCAACGTTTGATTCGCCGTAGAATGAAAATTTCCGCTGTTTCTTACGTTTTTCCCTTAATCGGTGGCATAAAAATTCGCGGACGATTACTACGATTCTTAGCAGCTTCGTCGATAACTATACATCATGCGTTATCGCGAGCAATAGCTTAACGGTATTTTGATTCGATCGGCGATTCGCTGCAACATTTTCGTCTATTTTCCCTTCACGCGGCCTTGTCTCTTCCTCCTTTGCTCTTTTCCACTCCGTTCCTCTCCTTTTCCCTCCCCGTTTTCTCCTTTTTCCCCCGTTATTACCATACGGGAAGGCAAGAAAAGCGATGCGGTCTCGAGCTTTCCAGCCGGTCCGACCTGTCGGCGATAAAAACATGAAAACTGAATCGCGAATAAGCAACTTACGACTACATTGTCGGCTGACTATGTGTGTCCGCAACGCGATTTTTGATACGATCTCCGGCATTAATTACTATTCGTAGATGCCCCGTGGCAGATAAGAGATATCTGATTAGTTAGCAGCGGACGACAGTCGCTATCTGGTTGAAAACGACAAAACGACTAGATATCTCGGCACCGGTATACGCGTATGTACCTCGTATATTAAGTACGCCGCGTGTGATATAATTTGTCCTGAGAGCGTAAGTAGCTTAGCCAACGAACGCGATTCAGGCAAATCGAGAAATTAACGATCCGCGTTTCTTTCGGGTAGATGCAGAAGAATTCGAGTCTTTGCAGTTTGCAAGGCTAATCTGTCGTTTCGGGTCAGCTCCACGTGCAATGTAATATCGTGTCGTTGATCAGTTTCGCCAAGGTAAAAATTTCTTTTGCATCCGCGCGTGAGATTCTCTGAATTTTCTTGAAATTTTTCGGGTATCTCCAACGAGCCGGAAATTTTCATACGAATTCGACACGTACGAGAGAAGATTTTATTCGAAAGAATACAAATCAAAGTTGAATATAAATAGGATATTTATAGCTTTATTCCTTGGTTATTCGTCGTCTACTAGATCCTCGGGAACGTGTCGTGTATTTGTACTTTTGAAGAAGAAAAAAATAAGGATGGTCAAAGGCAAAAGTTGTTTCATATTTCGTATATGTAATTGAACGAAATAAAAAATGTAAAAGATTCGAATTTCTCGCTTATTTCGTATTACGTGCATTTATGTTGCAACGACGTGGTTTCAATGCTGAATATTATTTTAACCTATTAATGATTCCACGCGATGATCGCTATCTCGATTTAATATGTGTAACAATTTATATATGCAGCTTATCTCGTGCGAGAACTCTGATAAGAAATACGATTTGAAAAATGCCATTGAAATGGAATGGAAAGAAAAGTATTTATACAAATATCCCGCGCTCCAGCGTGTCTTTTAACAGCGTGTTTAAAAAGTAAAAGGACATTGAACGTGCCGTGATGCAAAACGTTATTACGACAGTTGTTCTCGTTTGTTTATCGTAATAAATGCGAGCCTTTATGAATGGAAATATGTGCGTGGAAATATCCTTTTTCAGCTTTCCACGCATTCTATCGGCGATAGAAATCGTGCTCGTAGGTATCGGCCGAAGAAACGAAAGAAACGAAACGGACGAGCGAAACTTTTATTCCAACCTCATACTTTTACGAGCAATACGAGCGACATATAAAGAGATGATGCACTTATGCGTGAAGACAACTGGTATCCAGCGTCACTTTCCTTTCGTTTTGCCGTGTACGAACTCATAATGAGTCAACGTTTAATTCTTGGCACTGCGTTCTCTCTGCGCTCGCCGGCAAGTACCAATTATTACTTTGCTTGCTTTCTTGCCGTTACGCAACCTTTTACCCTATTTTCTGCCACATACCAAGAAAGGAAACGATCTCTATGCGTACGATAATTCTGTCCAACCGAGAAGCTATAACTGTAACTATAACTGAAGCGCAATTTCGCTGCTACAATAATTCCTCGCTGCCGAAGTAATTGATCGAAAACCGAAAAATAAACGAAGTGTAAATAATTCTAATGGAATATTAATCCTCCGGCCATCGATTAGATTTTGCAATAAACCAACCCCGATATTAAAAGCGAATTTTCCAGGCGACTTTCCCGGGAAATTGATCTCTCGAAAGAGATCGCCATTCCGGTTAATCGGATTTCGTCAACCGAGCAAACGCGCGTTGGGAAAGACGGGTCGTTTGAGAAAAAAGAACGCGGAGGAAAATGTTTTACAGGCAAATTTGGCGTCTAATCCGGCGGTGCGCAGCTTCTGTAACGAGCACCGTATACGGGCAATTCGTGCAACACAGAAGCTTCGCTGGCTCAGGAAAGTGATACGAATTAATTCGAAACGCGAAACGCGGAACGCGGGCCGAACAGAGCCGCGGCTGCGTGGCGTGTCGCGGCGCGGCGCGGCGCGGTGCGGAGCGGAATGGTGCGGTACGGAGCGGAGCGGTGCGGTGCGGAGCGGTGTGGCGCGACTATCTAAGCCAACAGCAACAGCAGCGCCGGTTGCACGAGCAAAAAGTGGAAAGGCATAAAACGGAAATATGGCGAGCAAATTTTCCCGATCGTTGGAACGCGCGCCGTAATTATTTTTCAATGCCACGTGTCCTGTTAATGGACCATTCGGTCCCATGGGTTACACTTGTTATACCGCGATAAAAGCAATGATAAAGGCTACCTAAATTATTCCACTTTCTCCTCGCGCGCTGCGACATCGCTTGCGATATATACGAGTCCCCGCGGTTCTAAGACAAGCCCGATTCGTGTACAATCATCGTGACCGTTGCTCTTATTTTACTCATCGCGACGTTAATTGCCAGCATCCATTACGGCCCCGGCCGGAGAAAGCGATAATCCGAGATTCGAATCCCGCTTTTGTTCCCTTTTGCTTGCTTTTGTCGGAATAACCGAAATTCACGGGCGTGAAACGAGCCGAACAGTCGCGAAACGGAAGACGGTTGGAAAGCAGGAGGTCATACGAGAGGCTGTTACGTAGGCGTAAAAGAGGGACAACGAGATTCTTGTCAATTTTCGCGATCAAGCGCGAAGAATAAACCGATCTCTCGGTGAAATGAAGAATCCCCGCGCAGAAGCGACTGACCTCCATTTCCGAAAAAAATTCCGAATAGTTTAAAAGAGGACTGAGGCCTCTCTCGTGTCGAACGAAATAATAAATTCCGATTTTACGCTCCTCGATGCCGGTGAGCGAGCTCGCGATCGTTTTCCAGTCTCTTCGCGCGCTTCCAACGAATTTACGTTTTACCTTTGTCAACGGCGATGACGGTTTATTTACGTGGTTGCATCGAAAGACAACTTTTCGAAATTTCTTTCTCAACCCTGTGACAAGCGGATAAAATAAACGCCGAGCGTTGAAAAATACCGCAAAATCTTCGCGGTTCTCGTCTCGAGAGATTCCGATTCTTCGAACGACGCGCGTGAGAAACGAACGATGTAATATCCAAATGTGTTTCCACGTCGAGGTATTAAATATCGACTTGTAATTTTCGAAAAGATTACGCTTTTTATTAGAACCGAGCGATATTTTACCTGTAAAATATCTCGGTAAATCGGACGAGTAAATTACGCAAGAGATGAAGTAAAATTTCTAAATGTTGAAAAAGAAAGACGGCTGGAGGCAAATTTTCGTTGAAAATACGATTGCCCGCGTGCCATGGGACGCGATGGAAACCTCAAATTCGATACGCGTTAATCCGGATGCTCGAAACTCTATCCAGAAAATAAAAGAAAATCGATATCGCGTGCAACTATTATATCAAGTTTCGTACCAAAAACTGGCGCAAAATACAATGCTTAACTAGTCGACATCGGTGTTCACGGCTAGCGTACGAAGAAACGAGAAGCACGTGAACACACGCACGAGACTTTGCCGACATTTTAAAATCGATTGGATTCGAGGCACGATTACCGGTGCTACAGTTACACGTTACGTACCGTAATTTCCTCCTGGCCCAACTATCTTCGGCTTTTCCGTCTGATATTACTATTTTCAGACGCTAGGAAGAAGATTACAAATTAGATCGCCGTGTACGTCGGTCCTCGATCCTAAAGCCCTAAATCCATCCGAAATGATTCATATCCAACGTGCATAAATCACCCCTAATTTTAGATTAAATCATTTCGTTCAAAATCCTTGTGCTTCGAATATTCCCACCTCGCGCCGCGAATTCCCTAGATTTTATTACCATCTCTACTAACTTAATCTTCTCTTTTCGCAAGAACTCATTCGTTCGAATTATTCGCAGAGCAATATTCTCCGTGTAATATTAATCCGAAAATTCCGATACATCGATAAATGATATAAATTTTTATTCCCGCATGACGCTTCGTAATTAGACGAATTGTTTAACGTTGTGCTATATTCGAATGAATTTCGAAAAGTGTAATTCGATAAATAAGAGGAAGAAAATGTAAAAGAGAGTTCTCGTTGGTTAGAAAAATCCCTAGATTTTAGGAAACTACCGGTGTCGAGTGATTTTTCGAATCTAGAATAGAAGACGTTGGTTTAATTGCACGCTTGGAAAATTCGAACGAATCGTGTCGAATTAAAGCGCATCGGTAATTGTTTTTAATACGTATAGACGCTTGCAGCGTCAATACTGCGCATGACAAGATTAATGCGATTACTCGTTCAGGTAACAGTGACACGGTGTGAACTGCCCTTGAGTGGCTGCAACATTGGCAACGCCGCAATTCCGTGTCACACTCTGCCGACAACAGCGACGATTTGAGAGTTTTCCACGTGAAGAAACTCGCATAATCTCGTAACTTCAGCATGCACACTGCGGTACACCGTGTATCCGCAGTATTTACATATGAATAAGTAAACATCTCGGCCAATTAAAATAGCGATCCAATGAATCCGACCGAAAAATGCTAAAAGCGTCAAGTTAAACTTTCCACGATGAAGTCGAGGCAGCTGATGTTTTCACTTCGGTAGCCCAGATTACACGTTTTTAATGAAAGTTTCGATAAGGCCATTTTATCGAACCGATTACCACATTTATACACAAAACAAAGCGACTATAACGAGCCGAGATAGCTACCCCTTTACTTTTTCACCAAATGGAAAAGTTGCCGTATAAAAAGCGACGAGAAAATATCGTCGTTGTTCCGACGAAAATTAGACCGCTTTTAATTGCGAATTAAGCAAGGAATACTCGTCTTCGTCTATGGTAAACATCGTAGTCGTTGATTTTCGATTCGACTCGAGAATAATTAATCGTTAATCTAAACCTGAATTAACGAAAAAGTCAGTCGCGTGTAATTAAATTGAATATCCAATCAGTATCGTTTTTCACGCTCTTCAATTGGCTTTTAAACAATGTACCATGTAGGCCTTGACTCGAATATCACACCTACGATTAATCATACGCTTTCACCGATTATCTTCCAGCAAAATCGACATTTTCAAATAAAGCGATACTTTCGATTGTTTACTCGGACTATCTGCTAAGAAAGTTCTTCTGAAAATCAAGGCTACGTTTCGCTTCGTTCGTATTACGAATCAGACACCTCGCGAGGATGAGCCAATCGCTCGATTTGAATCTTTTATTAACGATTAACTGACTCGGGAGGCCAAGTTGGGAATACTACCTAACCGGGATTAGGAAAAAACGAGGGAAAGAAATTTGACGCGAAGAAAGTCCGTGTTCGTCCGATCGTGTGCTACTCTCGAAACAAAACACAGTGTAAATTCGAATCCAAGGGGACTCGGAGAAACAAACAGGCACTGTTCGCGATAACGGTGCGTTCTAAATACCGGCCGTGAGTTTCGAAGACGAAATTACGTAAAAATATTCCAAGTACCGAAACCGAGGTCAACGATGCCCTCGCAGGTCTAAATTAATTGGTATTGTGCTATCCGAGAAAACGGTACCTGCCATTTATACAGATTACACGCAGTGTAAAATGTCTTTCCTCTGGGAATGATTACTAATTCATTATGCGTTATGCAACAAATGATTGCGTGTACTAATGATGCGTTGTGTAAGTTTACGCATAATAAATATATACAGGATACATAACGGTGCATTTTACGCCGTGTTATTTTTGCCTTGTGCTTAGAAAAATATACGTTGCCAGATCTTTCTTTTCCGTTTCCATCTTATTAGGTGTCGTTTCTCGTAACCGACGATGAAAAAAAATCGAGAAAGGTGATAAGCGAATGAAAAATATACGCGGATGTTTTCTCCGAGATGAATTACCGCGGACGACAATTTTTACTTTTCACAGAGACTGGTTGACGGTTACACGGCGGACAAGGAAGTCCGAGGATAATCGAACCGATAGATCGGAAGGAACGGGATAAAAGGAAAGGCTGGAAGCGGGCTGAGACAAAGGAATTACATCATCGGCGCGCGCGCACGGGACGACAACGTGCCCGGTTCCGCGAGAAAGTGAGAGAAAAAGAAATATCGGGCATAGCGATCGAAAATTAAAGGTGTTTTCGCGAAAGGAAACGCGGTCAGGGCGTGAGTCAGGCAAGGCAAGGAAAGAAAGCCAAGGCAACGCTATTTTTCCCGTAGAGACGGACGGATGGTCTCCGGGTATACGAAGGAAGGAACGAACGAGACAGCGAGCGGATGGACAGACGAAGAGACAGGCAAGCAAGCAGGCAGGGAGGCAGACAAGCATACAGGCTCGGTTGGTCTCGCAGCCGGCCGGCTTCACAGCAATAGCTTGGCAACGTTGCATCGTACACCGGAGGATCTATATCCCCGAGCTGGCGCGGAGTGGTGTGGCACGGCTCGGCTCTCGGCCGCGCTCGGCATCGACCACGTGACTCACTACCACACGTTGCCTGTTATTCGACGGATTACGACGGGCCGATTTTGCCTGCTTTTTCTCTCCCTCTCTTCCACTACCTCTCTTCTAGCTCTCTTCTCGACCTTTCTGCACTTCCTCCGGGTTCTACGCTATCGCCGGTTTGTATCTAGGAATCTAACCTTATCGATCGTCACCTCGATCGATGCGTTTAGCGGGGCTTGCTCGGTGTTTCCGCGTTCCGCCGCCGCGCTTCGTCGGAGAGAGTTAGGAGACGAACGCGTGGTCGGACGGAACGCAGGAACGATGATCGTGACAGAGGCCAGGAACAATGACGCGATTAACGATCGTTCTATTCCGACGCCGCGGCTCTGGGGCCTCCCTCTCTCTGTCCCCGCGGATAACGTTCGCTGATGGACGGCGCAGATTTAATTACTCGGCCCGTTCACGTAGAGTGTAATGCCTCGCGATAGATACACCGTCGCGGATGATGAATCAGTTATACAGCGGCGAGCTGCACGGTGCTGCACGCCCACGCAAAAGCCAGCCAAGTTTCTATTTCGCTACATGTGCCGCGCACGCGACTCTCTCTCCTCCGCGCGATCACAGCCGAGAGGCCTCGTCCGACGCAAGCGACGTCGCCTTCTATCTTATGTTTCGTGTCCCTCTACAATTTCCTCCGCGACGACCTGTGGATACGTCTTGTTTTTCGATACGCTATTGCATCTCGTTTAATACCAGAGAATTGATACGTAGGAGACACGCGAGAGTGAGGTTGCCTGCCGTGTCGTTTATCCTTCGTTCGGCGAGCCTGAAAGCGAGTCAAGGAATTCGTTCTGGAGGCTGTTATTTTCGAATGTACCGCGTATACCAGCGCGCCGCGGAGAACAGTTTCTAAGGTCTTATTTACGGGCTAATAAAACATATCGTCGCAGGCGGATTACGGGCAATCGTAAAACCGTATTACTTAAAAGTCCTCCTTTATCCTACGCGAAATACCTTCTTCGTATTTACCTATCGTGTCCTAATAGTAACGCGGCTGTTTCGCCCGATATCTTATGGAAATCGTAGCCCGTATCGCGGAACGATAGATATCGTTAAGAAGCGACTCGATAACTACTTCGTTTTATCCGTCCCGTCCTCGCTGCTGCCAGCCCAGAAGCTTGTTCTACATTTTAATGACGCAAAAATTCATCTCTTACCGCCGTTTCATTGTACCAGCCTCGAAGGAGGAGTTATTTGCGAGAACGCGAATCCCCGGCGAACTCAATAGAATAAAGGGTACTCGTGCTTATTCACTGAACGAGCTATACAAAGTTATCGCAATTTTACGACGGAAAAGGAGGAAAACTCGTTTTCACTGGCTGCCCGAGCTCGAAACCGAGATTACGAATCTTTCTGTTCGATACAATAGGACACAGCCTCGACGCCGCTGTTACGTGAGAACACATCCAAGTTTCGTGTTATCTGTTTCGAATTAAGTCCATCGGTTGTTATACAAGTACTCGCCTACTGTGTATCGATTGCCCGTACAAAGCAGGGGAATATGTATCATTACGCAACTTCTTATCGAACCAGAGTTGTCTAATAGTGTCTAAAAATGTTCCTATCGTTTCCACACCGTACGATAGCAACAGCCTTCTTTCCTGACTTTACTACTCGTCGACCAAGGAACATCAGCCTCCTAACGCTTATCCTCGCTTGCGTTATTTCTCCTACGTCCGTGCAACGGCAAAATCCTTTCCTTCTGTCGTAAAATGCGTAACGTTGAACAGACTGGTTTATTACCTTCCACCTATAGCCTTCCAACTCAAATCGAGCAAACGTACCAGCGCGTTGGCAACTTTGCAATTTCAAATGACCAAATTTAACCTAACCACTGACCCATATTTTCCATGATACTCGTCTTTCTTCCTTCCACCGTATTTACCGAGTAAATCGTGTTTACCTTCTACGAACGGGAAAACTTTTGCATCGTTTCACGGATAACACACGTGTAATTCGTAATTGAACGATGGTATCATTTTACGACCGCGTGTGTTCCTAATAATTTCGATATTTCTACATTAATTTTCGGTAATCTCATCGAATTCGCCTTTATTCATTTTGCCAATTCAATTTATTCCCTTCGCGATTTTTATCGGCGTAAATAATTATTACCAAACTCGAGGGAATTTTTCCCTAACCACGAAATAAACTAATAAAATAACATAAACGCTTATCCAATATCGGTGCTATGCCATGTAAACTAGCATAATTGGCTCTCTCGTGCGAATCTAGCACTGCAGTGTAAGAAATATTTAAAAAATCGACTAATTTCCAAAGTTGCAATTGCAATTTATAACAAAAGTCGTCGATCAAACGTAATATTTTATCGCTAGGATCCTTTGTTCTAAATCACTCGCGCAGAGTGTCCCTTTTAATCAAGAAATTACCAATTTTCAGTAAATATTCGTCGGAAACAACGAGTGAAATCCTCTGGAATAAATTCATCGTCAAATTCCAATCTACCGAGTCGGATAGTAAAAACTAGCCGACACAAGCTAAAGAAAGAGAAAAAAAAAATGGGCAGACCTATTTACAAAATCCTAGACTATCGAAAGCTACGAAGATTCTCAGCAGATATGAAACCCACCATTACACCCAACGACTAGCTGGCCGTGCCTCTAGCGAAAGTGTTAATATTGATAGAACCACGAGGAACAACAGACAAGCAGCGAGATAGTTTTAGGCAGCGTGTACCTAAGCGTGTATAACGGGAGGGATCTTTCGAAATACGAAGAAGAGGAAGGAGAAGAAGAAGAAAAGGTAGAAGAGGATGGAGGAGAACAAAAACAAGAAGACGAGGAAGAAGAAGAAGAAGAACAAGAAGTAGGTATCTCAGGTAGACGAGCCTCGAGATAGGTTCAGTAGAAACTGGAAGAAGCTGGATGCAAAAGGTTTCCTTTAAGGAGGAGGGGGGCAAAAAAAAAAAACAGGGAAAACACGGGGGGAAAAAAAGAGAAGAAAAAAAGAGCAGCAGGTGTCGGCACAATTCAAGCTTTCAAAGGGAGAGAGCTCTTAAATTTTTTAACTCAAACATAACGACGGATGATACACACTGTTCCTTTCTTCTTCGCTCATTCTTCGTGAGAAGATTTTGAGTATTTCCGTGCACGCGAACGAGGACACGAAGCTATTTGAAGGATTACGCACGAATATGTTTATGTCGAATATTAAACGACAAATGTATGCTCGCGAAAGCAGCTCTGGTGCAAAAGGACAGCTCAGAACGGGGTTATAACGATGCTATTTCTAGTTACGATGGACAACCGTGCACACGATATTGTAAATTTCTAAATGGGAGTTTCAGAGTTTTTAGAGGAAATGACACGGAATTCCGGCACGCCAAAGTTCAATGAAAAAACGAGAGGGCTGTATCCCTCGCTTTAAATATTTTATTTTTCGCAATTTCGGAAAATTTACGTGTAGCTCTTTGTTTAAATAGAAATACAATTGGCGAGTGGAATAAATCGCGTCAGAAATTTTAGTTCTAACGAAGATTCAGCGAGTAAAAAATACAGAAACGATGAATTTTATTCTTAATGTTTACACGTTATTATATTTTTCCATAAAATTATTGATCCCTTTTATCAAAAGTTAATATAATTCCTTGCTTTCGTTATACCGCTATAAGTATTATTATTTGTATAAACATATAATATGGCTATATTATAGGTCAGTAATTCTAATGTTGAGAAACCTGATAGAATATGACCAGAGGAAAGATAATTATGACCGTGTTTTAAGAGAAACAGGCATTAAATATGTTATAAATTTCTTGTTCCAATAGCCAGCAAGGAAATAAAGCGATTTTATTGATAAACCCGAATACGACTGAATTGCGATAACGTGTGATTAAATTAATGTCGCGAACAAAATTGCACAATGCAAACCGCGTGACATCATAGCCGAAATTGCATTAGTTTTTCAATTCGTGTGTATTTTAGTTTTAAGCTCTTTTATTACGAAATGACCCGAAGATTAATATCACACATGGATGTTTTTGAAAGACTGAGAGATAAAGAATATGGAGAACATATTTCATACGCTTCGGACAGGAATATTATAGTAATTAATTGTTCCGTATCTACATACTTGTTTTTAATATTTAAAATCTATGATATCACAAGTTTAGCGACTTTCAAAATACCTAATTCAATATGTTCTATAATATTCCATAAATACCTAATTCTATACCTAATCTAATATGATCCTAACTTAAAAAACATTTTTTTTTTTTTTTTTAAACTAATTTCACAATTACTATTTCATATTATCATAATTACTATATCCCAAACCTAACCGAAACCTCAAATTTATTTTACGAATAATAATCTCGAACCCTCTTAACCTTAAAAAAGAAGGGAAAAAGAGAAAAAGAATTACCCTGGCGCAATTAAATTAAATATCATATACAAAACGAAATAAAGATCCCTGTCTTCAGACCACCCTGTCTTATACAACGAGATATTCAACGTGACGCAATGATAATATTATTTCAAATCGTTTCTTGATGCACCAGATGACCAATTCCGCATCAACCGGGACGCTGAATCTCTTTTAGGCCGTTCATTAATTTAAAGTGACACATGTAGGAAACGTATAAACCATTTTTATTCTGCAATCGGATTCTATGTGGGACCCCATGCGACCTCAGAAACTCCCTGCCCCCTTCCAGTAACGCAATCCTGTCAGATATCATCGTAACGCAAGTAAGGCATGTCGAATATACTCCCTCTAAATGACCCATATTCGACATTTAATTGCTCTAGGTCTAATACGATGACTAAAATTCAATTATGCGATCCCTACGGTTTTATTACATCGCGAAAACTGCGTAAATAAATAAATATTTGTTTCTATTAAAAAGGAAAAAGAAAAAAAAAAACAATATTTATTCTTCTTGAAAGAAAGAAAGAAAGAAATAATTATACGTTGATTTACGAATCTCGACGCGTTGCGATACGTAATTTTCCTAGACGGAAAACAAAATAAAATCGGAAAATACGCGGAAAAAAGATACGAAATTCCAAAGTAAACAAAAAACGGCAACATGGATGCTGGAGGAAACGTGTATAAAACTTTCACCCGCGTAATTCCTCACTTAAGAGGTTAATTGTGCTAAGCAACTATAGTAACAGTTCCATTTACTTTACATCTTAACTCCGCAGCCAATGTGTGCAACATGTGCAGCTAAGGTCTGTATATGCACGGGACACGCCGCCATATCGAGGTAACGAAACGGTGATCTTTGAATCGCCTAAATAAATAAACGATACGGTACAAATTGGACGTTGAACGAGAACAAGTTTCCCGTTCGTCGAATAAACGGCGTAAGATTAAAATAAGAAGATAAACGGAGGAAAAAGAGAAAAGAAAAAAGAGAAAGTGGAGAGGGGGAAGAAAGAAAAAGAAAGAAAAAGGACTTACTCTGCATTTTCAGCGGCAGCAATGGACATGTGCCTCCTCTCATCGAGGATGGCTGCAGCGTCAAACTGCCAAGGGAGATCCGTGGTAATGAGTTAAGAGTCACAGTCGAGTGTTCTCTTTTTACACGATGTGCCACCACCACCACCAACCTCTTTCCACCACACCCCCGCACAAACAATAATGCAGATATCACCACCGACGATCAACGAACGCACCACTATTATCACCACTAGCACTTCTCCGATTCGTCAATTCGCGAAATCTTTTCTCTTCTCTCTTCCGGAAAGAACGGAGAACCCGTTGCTTCTCCGTCGAATTCGAAAGCACGGGGAATCAAGTTCGTGGTAACTCGCGAATCCGTTAAAACAACGAACGAAAAGGCGTAATATTTCGCTTCACTGTTGGTCACTTCACGTTCCGTCCCGTGTTGTTGATCGGAAAAACAAAAAAGATGAAAAATCAACGAAGACGAATAGTTTCCTTTCCTCGACCGACACTCACTGACCGAACACGCGTTCTTAATCGCATCGTCCTATCGTGTGTTTTCTCTTCGTTTACCGACATTCGGAGTGTCCTCTACGATAGAATTGCTCACCTCACCGGCACAAGATCACCGTCGCAAAACAGGGATAATAACGAAATTAAGTACACTTTGTTTTCTCTGGTCTTCCTGGCACTTTACACGACTCTTCTTATCGACCGAGCACTGCCGTTTCCTTTTCGCCCTCAAACACCGGGTTCACTTTTCGACAAGGCAACTTTCTCACTCGTTCACGTGCACGCCGAGATATATTCCTGTCTCCTTCTCGTTAACCGTGTGCGTAATCTACCGGCGAAGAATAGAAACCTTAGGCGTTCCTGCTTTTTTAGCTCGCCGTTGTCACTGCTAAGGAACGATCGGTTTTCAACCTACTCTCCAAACATCGAATCTCTTATAAATATTCAACGACAGCCAATTCTCGTGAAGAGGAGAGGACGTTTCAGTTTCAAACACGCCTGGGAACTGCTATTCCTTTTGGAAATCGTCTTGCACCGATTGAGTTGTCAAAGATTCTTTCGTCCTCGGCGAATCTCCCTTCTGTTGAATATTCTACGGATCTTCGTGTTCTCGCCGAACCTGTTAATAAAGAAAAATAATCTTTACACAAAGTCAATTGTGCGATATTTTTTTTTTTTTCTTTTCTTTTCTTTCTTTTTTTTGTCATAGATAACGAAGGTGAGAAAAAGGAAATTATCGTCTAAAATAGCCGAAAAGAAAACGAAGAAACTTTTGACGCGAAGTTTCGTTGCAATATTTTACCCAAGATCCTTTGCGTCAAGTAAGTGGTACAAGCAAAGCAGAAAGTGAAACCGATGCAATAAAACATAAATATAATACTCGTGAAACTTTAACACGCTGTAACACTTTGATAAACTACTTTATCGTTATTATAACTTTTTGTATAGCACAGACATTTGAAATATCGTAATTATGCGAAGAAAAAAATGATAATTTTTAAATTATCAGCTCACAGTGTACGAACAGGTTATTACGAAATTTGACAACCATACATTATCCGTTTTCATGATTATTGTTGTATCACTTTATTATTGCCAAATAATAAACACATTTGATTTATATTCATTTCAGTTAGAACAATTTTTCCAAACGAAAAATACTTATTACTGTATCACAATCTCACGCATCACATGGCGTCGCATTTGACGACGCACTACTAATACAATGGTCTGTATATGCGCATGTCCACACCCCATTCTGCTTCCGAACATATGTAGACCGAGGCACGTTTAGGAAAAGTTGATCGATATTGTCGTCGACGTTTACGTTCTCTACCTATGGGCACTACTTTCTCGTGGAATTCGGAGATTCGTCAAACGACAGCTTGACAGCTCGAGATAAACGCGAGAAAATATATTTGCGAAACATATAAACAACCGACCCATGTGACACAGTGTTCCCTTGTACGAATGAGAATAGCGCCAATTTACAGACGAGACAGCCACTCTTTTCGATTATAAATTAATATTATTTCAAACAGTATCTTTTATAACATTTTATTTACTGCACACTCGCGTATTCGTTTAAATGCTCGTTTATGATTAATATCACGAAAATTTAATAAAACAATTCAAAATGGAAGCCTATTCGTATTTGAAATTTACAACAACGTTCGCGTAAATGTTAAACTTATCGTGCTGCCCTCTAACGTTAATTGCCGATAATGACACGTTAGAAGGAAAATTTGAAAAATCAAATCGGTGAAGAACGATAGAAAATGCGAAAAGAAAGCACGTTTAAGAAGTGACGTAACCAAGAAAATTGCAAGTGTCAAGCTCGTAACTGTCGCGTAATTCGCAGTTGCCCTTACCGATAGTTCTCGATATCACGGAGAGGAAATGTTTCATCTCACTTCGAATAGAAAGCTTGTCGCGGAGCGCAACCGAAAGCGCGAGGAAATATGTGCGCGCCAGACACGGCGCGTACAGCGAAGCGCGACGAACTTGACTCTCAAAGCAGTGGACCGTCCGACAAGTTAATAAAAACGGAACGTAGAGACCCCACTTTCTTATTATCGCACGACCAAGGTACACCCGCAATCGTGTCACACGTACACACTTCTATACTCACGATAAAAATTCACATAACAGCGAGAAAATGCTTAAACGATAGCACACAAAAATTATATTACATTCACTGACCGGTTCGATTGGGATAAAACTTGTTTGTTCATTGAAGTTCGTTCCAATTTAAAACTTCTTCCCGTTTGCTACTTCACTAATTTCACTGATCAGACGTGGTGAAATGCACAGAGATCAAATTCTCTCTTTTGCTGATCATTCATCGTTTCCGATGAAATTTCATTCTTTCCCCGTTTGTTCAACGTTATCTTCCACTCCGAAAGTTCACGCAGGTTCCGAGCACAGTTTTCCGTAGAAAAACACAACGGGGCGCCACGAGATGTAGATACTTCTCTCTCACTTCTTCTCCTCCTTCTTCTTCTTCCTCTTCTTCTTTATTCTATTTCATAGCCTTGTCTCGCACGTGTTGAAAATGCGAAATCCTTTACAGAGGCACAAAAACACGTCATTCGAGAAAAATCGATGGTCGAATATTTCAAAAGAAAAAACATTGAACCTCGTACCGTCTTCTCTTTTTTCTGTAATATTTGCGCATAATGTTTTATAAAAGCGAAAAGCTCGTGAGCCCGTGTAGACGTATGCAAGTGTGAAATGTCCTCCGTGTATACGTCTTACGCCTCACCCCTTTTCTCTAATACCGTTCTCTTAGTACGCAACATATATATACATAT
>NIJG01000099.1:916059-988902 GCA_002201625.1 Euglossa dilemma | reverse complement strand
TATTAGAAGAAATTAATTCCGAAGGTTTTACACCTAAGCAATTTTCATCTAATACAAAAGAAAAAAAGTTTAAGAACATAGTTATAGACATTAGCGCAGATACTATACAACTTCCAACAGTGGCTCAAGTTCCTTGTGGATCAGAGAGTATCTTTCATTCATCGGTAGCATATTCCTTTCTTTTTCTATAAGCGATAAATATTATACTTGCTATTTCTAAATATTTTTTCTTTTTAGATAATGATCGATCAAGAAGCAAGATTTGATAAATGGGTGAAAAAATTATATACTCTTAGACAAAAAGCTATAGCCGATTTAATACATTTAAATGTTACTTGATAGTTAAATGACATAGCTTTCTTAAAATTTATCGGTAAACAAATGTTATTAAAAAATATTTTGTATTTAATTGTATAAACAGAATTTAAAAAATAAATAAAATATAAGCATTTTCTAATTTTCACTAAATCGTTATTTACAAACTTTTCTTGTTAGTAATTTTGTTACTTATTATATTTATGACATTTCGTTTGCAGACTAATAAAAATGTACAATATATTGTACTTTATAGTATAATATTGCTTATATAAGATTTAAATAAAATTTTTATAAAGTTTGTTTACTTTTTAGGAAGATGATTGATGTGCACAGTTTGTTAAATATAATCTATATCTATTAAATATAATCGTTAGTTTTTGTGTGATAGTAGCATCGCTTTGTTATATTCGAGGTATTTTTCGGATTCTTTAATATTTTATTATGTTCTACGAATGTAACGTGTTTTATTTATTTTGTGCCGTTAAGTGAAATATATTATTTAATTTGAAAATATTTATCAAATGATAAAATTTGGGAATTTAATTTATAAATGCGAAAACGGATTCTATATAAGCGTCTAATAATAAGTACATTACAAACAGGTACTCGATTAATATAAGAATAGGGATAACGTTATTATTTCGCGCACACATATCTTTCTTAATTGTTTAATATTAATAATTATACACCTGTACCATAAATTGTAGAATACGTTTACATAGCGTGAAAGGTGTAAGTGAAAGACTGAACACATTATGGCCTACCGCAATTTTTATTTATGCGGACGTTTGTTTCTACAGCTACATTTTAAACATCGTTAAAATATACATATAATATGATAAATAGTAATAAATACAAAATATATCTTAACAAACGTTAAAAATTAGCATACATCTCGTGATGATTATAAAATCGTGGATAACTTATCGAATGTTAAAGAAAAAAAATTCTTATTACGAATGTTCTTTCGAAGAACAGGAATATTGCACGTATATAAAATTGCAAGTGATAGGTATAATGGTAACCAGTTGATTTACGAATTTTATTTTATGTACCGAAAGAGGAATTGATTGAGAAATAATGAGAGACTGCGTTTGCTAAGTTAATTAAACGATATTGTTAGTATTATTGCAATTTATATTCCGTTATAAATGAATATATCGAAAAGTTGTATGCAATCAAGGTCTAACAGTATCGTTTATTTCTAATAATTAACTGTGAGGTCTTTATGTTTATCGTATGAATATATCGTTATTCTCTTTATACTAGGAAGGATACCACGTCTGAAAGAAACGAAGCATTGCAACGTAAAAACTTGCTCGTTTTCGACGTTAAACGAGCAATCGTTTTCTTGGTTTTGTGATTGTTCAACTGAAAATGTGCTAAAACGATGAAATATATTAGACATCGAGGTAAAAATTCGATTGTATTAAAATTATCATCGTTTGCAATTGTAGCCGCGTTTCTATTGTTCCAGACAAAAACTATCCTATGCGTTATGATAAACGTTGCCCTATGTATTCCCTTTTCGTAGTACACGCGATATATATTATTACACCTAGATGAATATTTAGTACTGGTATCCTCCGTTAGCTGCAGCGTCGCCACCACTTCCAGATGGATATCCACCATTAGCGTTGCTTCCGTTGTTTCCGTTTCTGTAACCACCATTGTCACCACCTGGTCTTCCGGATGGATACCCTCCTGATAATTCAATGAAATACGTTTAATGATTATTCGTGGAAAATGTTTATAGTATTTTTAATCGGAGAACTTGATAGGTTTAATCGTACGAGACGTTACAATAAATAGGATTGGAAAGAAAGTTTCATCACGATGAGAAGAAAGCGGATTAAATTAAGCGAAACTATGAAATTTATCGTATTATTAATTAAGAGATTTTGATCAATTAAGATGTTTTACCATCGCTGAAGTCAGGTCCACCACCGGGCCTTCCTGATGGATAACCATTGCCATTGGATCCACCCCCGTTAGGTCCGCCACTTGGATATCCATTATCTCCACCGTTACCTCCTGGCCCACCGGGTCCGTATCCTTGATTTGCTTCACCTTCGTATCTAATTTGAGGTTTAAATCCATCTTGATCGGCTTCGTACTCGACAATTTGCTTTCTGCCATCCGGGAGCAGAACATTGAACTCTCCCTGTGCACGATCTCCGTCTCTGCTTTCCGTATGGCCATAATCAGCTCCAGATTGCTCGTCCTTGACTTCGTAAGAAAATTCGTATTTCGCTGGTTCCTAGGTAAATATCAAACGAATACATGACGGCAAGTTACGAATGCAACGAAACGGTACGTTATATAATATTTTCGATTATAATCTCGACGAGCGTTAGCCGATATCGGGAATCGAACAAATTCGGAATATTCTTCTATAACGTAGTACTAGTAACCGAAGGAAGGAAAATATCATCTCGATCTATCCTCTCGCACGATAGAAAAGATATTCTACCGAGAAAGATATCGGCACGAATAATCCATCATGTTAGGAAATTATCACGAAAATCCACTTACATTACTTTCATCTTCACCGTAACCTCCATTACCGCCACCATTACCACCTGGTCCACCAGAGGGATAACCACCGTTGCCTCCTCCATTGCCACCTGGACTTCCAGAGGGATAACCACCATTGCCACCGCCGTTACCACCAGGACCTCCAGAGGGATAACCACCATTGCCACCTCCATTTCCACCTGGCCCTCCTGACGGGTATCCACCGTTACCATTCGCTCCACCAGACGGATATCCACCATTGCCACCATTAGCACCGTTATATCCTCCATTGCCGCCACCGTTTCTGCCAGGTGGCCCATAGAGACCCGATGGTCTTGCTCCATTTCTCTCAGGCGTACCGTAGCTTCCCGACGGTCGTCCTCCATTGCCACCGTTTCCACCGTTTCCTCCATTTCCGTTTCTGCCCGGAGGTCCGTAGAGACCCGACGGAGCTCCACCTCCATTCCCACCACCAAACCCGTTTCCACTTTCCGGTGGTCCGTAGCTACTCGATGGACTGCCGCCGAATCCATTCTTGCTAGCTCCGTTGCTTCCACCGCCGAATCCATTTCCTCCACCAGGTGCTCCGTAGCTGCTCGATGGTCTTCCTGCTCCTGCACCTCCGTTTCCACCTCCGAGTCCATTGGATGGTGCTCCGTAAGAACTGGAAGGTTGACCACCACCGAAACCGTTTCCTCTGCCGTTGCCATTCCTTCCACCATTCGAGCCAGCTCTTCCATTGCCAGAACCACCGCCGTTGTAACCGTTTCCACCAGTTGGTACTCCGTAACTGTTCGATAGGCCATTGCGGCCACTGTCGCCTCCTCCGATACCGTTTTGCCCGTCGAAACCGGGTGGTCCATAGGTGTTGGATGGTCCTCCGCTACCGCCCCCGTTGCCACCGGGACCACCGCCGCCAGGTGGCAAATACGAGTTCACAGGGGGCTCCGAGCGCACCAGCGTCAGGGCCACGATGAATACCGCTAATCCGATCTGTAAATTGGAGATTTCAACACGTGTACGCGTCGATTAGACAGTCGGTGAGTTATTATAACGTCGGCAAGGCGGAAGTTAGGTGAGATCGAAATTAATTCGGGTAAAGCACGTATCTAGATATCGAACGTGGATTTTTAAGGACTGCAGTTTCCTTTCATCTCCGTCGATTCTATTTACTCTGGTATTATCCGTTACGCGTTTCAATTGTCATTGTACACGTGACAGAGGGTGAATAATTAGATTGTCGGATCTAGTCGTCGAATTTTAGCACGAGATAGCGTGGAACATAGTCGGTGTTTGCGGCGTTGAGCAACCGAGAATAGGAGGTAGAATAGCGTCGGGACATTTCGACGGACGGAACAATCCTCGCCTCGCGCTTCTTCCTATTCGATGCTTATCAGTTGCGACAGATTTAATTTCCCTCCTACCTCTCTTGGATCCAGGTTTTCTCACCTTAGACATGGCGATGAATCGGTGGGTCTTTCCTCTGGGTGGAACAATAAACCACGCCACCGTTTTTCCCTCGTTTATCCTTGAGAAGGCGAGCCTCTGGATCACGCGAGGTGCAGCACCAGGTAGGCCTGCGTTTCCGTCGGTTCTACCTTTTGGCTATGCACACCTTCCACCGTTGGATGGTGTCGAGGGAATGACAAACTTTGGTTCTAATCCGCTTTATATATCCCGGGATTCATCCGTGATTCTAGATCACGGTTTGGTGCAAGCGCTGTAGGATTTACAGCGAGGCTCGGTGTAACTGTGTCACGGTGGTGTTGAATCAGTCGGTGACGGTAGTGATGGTGAGTGAAGAAGAGTGGGACCGTAGCAGCCACCTAGAGTACGGATTCGTTCCATATTTCACGGGTTACGAATCCTATATTGTAACGCAATGCGGCGCATCATTAACTTGGAGCATCGCTCCTCTCGTGCTCGCCTCTCTGTCGCTTCTCTGTCGCTTCTCTGTCGGTCGACGAGAGCGGCAACGAAGAAGGATGCAGGACTTGGTAAGGATACGGACCTTCTAAGGATGGCAACTTGGACCGCCGCTCGTCTTTGTTAACCGGCTTGATTAATACTGTTCGCGTCTCTTCGCATCGGAAACTTTCACGAAATTGTTCGATGCCTGGCGATTCTTCCATCGAACAGCGAGCCAGGCGAATCAGGCATTAGGCAACGTTAAGCGAGTGTACTAATTACGGAGGTAACTATCTAATTAGCAGTCGGAACGTTGTTTAACGCGATAGGAAACGATGATTAATCGGACGCTCCTGGTTGCTGATTAATTACCCGAGAAATTCGAATCTTTTTCGACCGTCCAAGCGCGAATCTGGTTACCGAGCTTGGGGTGTAACCGCGCCACGCGTGATTTAGGTGTTACGGTTAAACGAAATGCCATGGCCGAAGGACGATGGGCATCTATGCGTTTGCTATACATCTACGGTGGATGTACGTTTATTTAACCCTTCCGATGTTTGCGTGTCGTCGTCGATATTACGATAGCATCGTAAACTATCGGTCGCAAAATGGGGTGTACTCGACGAAATATCCGGCTAGTCGAAGATGTAACAACGAGCAACCATCGACGTAAAGTCTCCTAGTTTCTCTTCCAGTTCAGCTTGCGCTTTTTTTTCTTTCTTTTCGTCTCGAGCGTAAGAGGAGAATTTAATCGATGGCGAAACCTTGCGATGACTCGAACATTTCGCGAAGGTTCTGCGTTAATCGTCGAAGAACGCGTTGTGTTTTTCGACTTTCGTCCATTTAATTTCGCAAGCTATAAGTAGCCTTCGATACCGAATGTCACGGGTTTGATACAGAGCGATTTTTAAATGGCGTAATATACTTTCCTCGCACTTTCGATTTCTCAAGACGTTAATACGCGCTGCCATAACGCGATCCATTAACGCCCGCGTTCGCTCCACCGTCGCTTCTTTTTACTATGTACTTACCGATCAGCGTATATAGTTAACGAAGGATCCAGGTTTATTGCACGGATAAAGCGAGCCGTGTCTAACGTAACAACGATGGAACGATTTTAACATTGACAAATATGCTTTCGCGAAAATTCAATTGGCCGCCGTTTAAGGACCGATTCTTCGAGGTTGGCCTAACGTTGTTGTTACAGAGCGAATCCGTTCGATGAGCAAACAACGGGGTAAAAAAATGTTTTAGAACCGTTGCATAAACCACGTGCATGTGTATTGGGCACAGCGTAAAGTTTATTTATGGTTATATTAATGTTCTGCAAGTTTTTTCTCCGCGACAAACGGGTTACCCGAGATCTTCGGCTCTTCTGACATTTTTCACGGAACAACGAGGCAGCCTCTTCTTCGCGTTCGTCGAGGAGAGAAAAACACGTGTACCATCTATGAGCACGAAACCATACCGAAAGATTCTATAAAAAGTTAGATCGCGTAATTCATGTAGGGAGGACTTGGAATGGAGAGATGGCAATTAAACCTATTATGTCTCATGCGGTTAAGGCAACGACGTGCTTTCTGCCAACGAGGCTTTCTCGTACGTTTTTACGAAGTGCACGTCATTGAAACACGAAGGGGTTAAGAACATCGCTGCTTAAAATGCACATACGTGAATCTCGATCAACTGGAATTCATGCATCTTAACCGCATCCTTTAGCATGTAGTTATGGGCACACGGATGAAAGGGACCAAGCCAATACATCGGTATCGATCAAATTATACGAATCACTTTTCATAGCTGCATAAACGACAGACCCTCTTCGAAATAGTTTCATCGAAAATTTATAATTCTCCAAGTGTACATGCGTTTCATTTGTTACAGAAGCTTTCCTTCAGGGGAATAAACGATTAGAATTCGGCGATCTTTTAATCGTTGTAATTACATGCAAAGATTAGGAAAATAATCTCGTTCCTCTAACGAGCGAGGAGTTCGACATATTCAAGAAGCATGGTTCCCAATTTTTCGTTAAATCGATCGTCGGAAACAGTCCGACAATTCGTTCTTCGGACATGGCCAATTCGACAGGGAGGCGATTAATAGCGGCGATTAATTAAGCCCGACTCGTTTAATTATCCCGAAAAATGTCGCGTGGTAGAATTAGTAGGGCACGCAGACACACGGATTCAACTGTCCAACGTGTACACACGCTCGTATCCTGGATGCAGAAAGTTTGTGCAATCAGTGAACTCGTGCTGAATACAGGTGGTGGCAACGTGGGATGTTGGTTAAGATAGGGATACATTATGCAAGATTGCGTCACGGGTTTATTGTATCAGCACCTCATCGTAACACGAGTAAGATAGCGCGGCGGGTACCTACGATTTTTGCGATTGGAGATTTATGGTATTCGCGAATCCTGAAATTCGTCTTAATCGGTTTAGAACAGTTTCGATTGTATCGCACCGTGTCCGTTTTATTATACATCGGCCATGGTTTCGAGGCACGTCGCCGTACCGGAGGAATCTTCTTGGTGCATAAATCGCATAGCGCAACGAGGTGCCATGGACCGTTCAGATCTGATAAATGACCGGAGGCGAACTGTTTTACGCTCGATAAAACGGACCTTACGCTGGTATTCGTGCATAGCTCGAAATTTTCTGCCAATTCCACGGAGGCACCGAACGATTTTTCGATAGATAAATAAGATAGATGGTTATCGCATGCGACGTTTACGAAGGTGACATTCGAGGTTCAATGGAGGTACGTACGATACCGTGTGAACAATGCCTTCCATTCTACCGATTTTTTTTCTCCGATACACAATAGGCGATGCACGTAGAGTCACCGAACGCAGACTCGCTGTTTTTGCGACAAGTTTTTGTAAGAACTCCCAAAGATGCCTGTGTCTATGATTATAATTCACCCAAATCTAAAAAAAAAACAAACGATATACGTATGTTCTACGTACCGTTTTCGTATCTTTACGAAATTTCATTTATCGTATACTGTTGTATATTAATTACGGAGTTATCAGAAATAGGACTATCGAATGGACTTTTTCTTCGCAACGTTAATATTCATTTTTATTCGCATAGGAAGATACGTTATTTATTTTGACAGAACAAACCGCGTAAAATGAAAGATTAGCGAACCTGTCGAGAAACCGCGAAAGCTTATATCTCGCGAATACGCGCCAACGTTCTTTCGGTTATCGTGGATCGGTGAAAACGATCGAATCGATGGAAAAACTGTATCGTCTATCGTGCTACTTAGGCGTTAATTGTTGTTATTCGCGGAAAACCGTACAACGCGGAAGTTTTTTGGTAAAACGAAATTCTTCCCGGGGATAGATTAATATTATGTACGCGTTGCACGCGGTGCCAAGAGATTAATGTTTATCGCCTGGTCGAGGTAAAAAGGTAAACGAGCAAGGATAAATGAAGTCACGAATGGCTAAATTAACTCGAGGAACTTGCTTAATAGTTTTTCCGATGATTATCTCTGGACAGCGGCGCGTCAACGAGGAAAGATGGCAAATTAGTTTCGGAGATAACTGTTACGTAAAGCAATTGCCCAGGCTTGCGTACGGCGTGCAACTTTTACACTTTTACGAGGCCCGATTGTTCTTCCGTGACCTTCTTGCTCGCCTCCAACGAGTTGTCCGTCTCGCTCATTATTAAACCACGTTGCATCCCGGCTTTTCTTTCCATAACGCTTTACGATTTTCCTCTCGTCGGCGAGTTATTTATCTCCTCGCGTTCCCATCTTGCCGAGGGTCGAAAATTTTCCCTCGTAATTTACTCCTTTGTGCGTGTACCAGACGTGGACAACGGATTAACGAGTGTCGGTCGTATTAATCTGTCGAACGCACTTCGTTCGGAGAGGAATCGTGAGAAATATCGAAACGCAGGAAGGATCGGAAAGATCGAACGAAAGAAATAGAAAATGGAAGAAAAGATATACGACAAGATAGTCGTGGAGAGGAGAAAGAACGCAGAATAATCGGAGAACGGAGGAAAGACAGATGCGCGATGGAAATGGGAGAAAACGTAATACGCGGAGATAAGAAGACACCGAGTATGCGAGTGTAGCATAACAGGAACATAAACCTAAGTATCCGATGCTGCCACGTAGAACTCTGCACTTCTCTTTCGACCTTGGACGACCAACCGTTGCTTACCCTAATTCATATATAACGAACAAAACTCTTCGAACGTATTTTCGGAAATTAATTCTCGAAAATTGAACGGAAGAAAATGTTATCGAGATTCTCCGCGAGAAAGTGATAGATAAACGTGATACACGAGACAAAGGTGTACAAATCGAAAGGAAGAGTATAAAAACGCGTAACGAAGGAAAAATAAAGACCAGTGTCTGAAAGATTGGAGAAACTGTTCGGCAAGGGGAATCAGAAAGATCTGACAAATCCAAAGGAAACGATAGGATCGAAGCTGCAGAGTTAAGGAACGTGAAACATTTGAGAGTTTCCTTGTCACATTCCCATACCCCGGATCGTACACGTAGCTCGATACACGTTTCGATGTACCTGCAGCTCGTAACACGGAAGATTCGTGTCGTTCGCAAATAATTCAACCCCCAGTTCCTGTTATTTATGCAACCTCGACGGTCGCTTATGCAACAAGCCGAAAAAGAAGGGAGGCGAGACGTGTCCGCGGCGTTTAAAAGGCCCGAGTGCACATTTACAAATTTAGCAATTCAAAGCACGTTATCATGATATCACGATCGATCGAGCGAGAGTGATAGTTTATCGCTGGATATGCACATTATAATGGGATGCATCCGCTCTAAACTGCGGCCATTTATTCCGATGAATCAGAGCGTGCTTTCTCTGGCCGAGCAAATGCGATATATACCCATTCGATGCACCGGTATAATCGAGGAGTTTCACCACTTCTATTTGATCTGTGAAAGTGTTGGAGGCCTGTGTCTGAAGATGAGCGCTCGTGCTACAGTTAGGTAATGTTCTTTTGCCTGATCTAATTTACTGTCCCTACATCGATCTACAACTGTCTCAGTGAATTGCAACACTTGCGCCGTTAACGATGCAATGCGGTTTGGCGCTTACACTTTTGATATAACGCGGATGACTTATGGCCGGTTAACGCCGCGTTATGCATCGTTGGTCCTTCCTTTGGTCCCGCGATAACCATTTCGAAGGTTCTTCTACCAGCTGCATTCTCCTCTCGTCCGTATATTTTCCTCTATTTTTTCCTCTTTTCGCGGAATCCGAGACCGGTTATTATTCGGAGAAAACTGATTTTTATTTCTTATTTTTAAAATAGTACGGAAGAGTACAGAAAAGTACCGAATGGTATGGAATAGTACAGAGTAGTGTCAAAAAGTATAGGATAATACCGTATGAATAGAGAAACATAGAATTCTACAAAACTAGCATAAAATGGTACAGAACATGGATAAATGACAGATAAGCTAAATAGCGGAATATAAATAAATATTATGCCATAAAGATAAAAAAAATAGAATATACGATAGTAGAATATATTTATCGAAAAACGATCTTCCGAATATCCTTGTATACTTAAAAAAAAGAATTAGGCAACATTCGTTTAAAATATTTTCGCCGAGCGAAACAACATTTCGAGTGCAAAGGTTAATCTCCGTGATCTAGCATTGAGCAACCGATCGAATGAAGGTTCTTGTACTTGAAGCCGGTAAAATTACGTTAGTGGTCGCTAACGTGTATAAATCAGTGATCATAGTTAATTTCGTCTGCTCGATCGCCTGCAGTCATTGTATTTCGTCTCTCGTAAAACGTGCAACGTCGAAGGCTACCTTGAGGCCTGGATGTAGCATCCCTGTTCTTTCTTGCAATATGGAGTTCAAGGCGGCATTCGATAAAAAGTAATTGAGTTTTATAGAAAGGCGGTGATTTTATATAGGCGAAGACGAAAAAAGTTAAGGTCAAATTCAACAGGTAGATTAAGAAGTCTGGCATTGAGAGAGGATTGATGCACTGACATGTTGAATGATCGAAGAGATTAAATTCTACGTTTGTACTCTGTATTTCATTTCCATCTTTGTTACGAATGCGATCCGAGATATATTTAAAATGACACTTTTTATAAATTCTATTTCGCATTCATTTTTTATTCCTTTATCCAATTTTATTTACAATTGCATATCTATTTATATTATAATTTGTAAATTGTACGATCGTCAAGAAAGCGTAATTATACGAAGAAAGTTATCAGAACCGAAGGGTAGAATAACGATAAATCGAGATTAGCATATGCGAGTAATTTGCAGTTACGTTTAATTTTCCATAATAATTACGTTGACGAACCGCGGGTAAAAATCTAACAAAGTTTTCGGAAATTATTGCCACAAGTTACATTTATTTTTAGGATTCATGGGACTACCCACGGGACAGTTGAAAGCTTTGGCAAAATCTTCCGAATTCGAGGCTGGACCGATCACCCTCAAACGTCCTGTACTGTGCACGTCGTATTTGGCACCCCGTATGATAGTTTCCCTATCTTCTTCTGTTTCGCACCACAACTGTAAGTAAAATAATCTTTAAAGCATTGGGCGACATGGACCATACGATGATAATGTTTCTAAATTAAAACCACAAAATAAAACTAAGAAGTGGCAAGAATTAAATTGTATAGCTTCTAAATTCTTAAATTCTACGATTTAAAAATTTTTTAATTCTAGGGTCCTAAAATTCGTGTAAAAATTCAAAAATATTTTATCCGAAATTCTACAGCGCAAAAATAATATCGATATCAAAGGTGCAGCGGAAACTTACGTTTCCAAACGATAAGAAGAAGAGCTGGTCATTGGTGAATTTTTCTAATCCTGGTAGAGCAGGGTCCATTTTAGTACATTCACGTTCTCTTCGTTTGTAAGCTCTGAATACAGTGTGCAGACCCATCGTATCAGCAATATTTTCACCTGCTGTTTGGTTACCATAGTCCTGCAATATTCGCCATTTACATACGCGTTATTCACCCTCTTCCTTGCTACAGTTTAAGTTACACCGTTTAACTTATCTCTAACTCTTCGTACAGATATAGAAATAAAGTTAAAACTTTATAGCGATATAAATAAAATTACAAATGTAAATGGAACATTCACCTTGATCGTGTAATTCTCTTCCTTCAGGATACTGTATCCGTTATATTGATCCACGAAACATTTTGCTCTTTTATTGTAAGCCTGTGCCATCGCGGATAACCATTCCATTGGTACCCCCTCCTTGTCGTAAAGGTGACCTAATATCGATTCGTTCATTAAGTATCGTCAATTATCTTTCGAGTTGCAATATTTTCATAATAATTCACCCGAATCGTCGAATCCGTGGTTCACCTCGTGGCCCATGACGAGTCCGATAATACCGAAATTCACGTACCTGAGAAACAAGATCGACATCATTCTCGGTAAAACATATACACACGCGATTATGACAAGTTCGATATTTACCATGGCCGATTATATGCAAAGAATGGACTCTGGAAGTCTGCTGCAGTGATTACTGTATCGAAGAAAGTTAGAGTATTGTACAAAATCTGGCGTTTAAGTATCGTTATAAATATCGTTATAACATAAAAAATAAGATATTATTATCTTATATTATAACGAAATAAGTTTCAGTACGTACATATAGAATTTTTCGTTGGCATAAAGAAAGCATTGAGTTCCAATGGATCGAGCATGTCTCTGTAAGATAATTAGAAAAATTCGATATCGGTTTAAGTGATTTTTCATTTTTTTAAGAACGATATCTTACTCTGCATTGTCCTCCTCTTCTGAATGTAAAATTCGTCGTAAACTTTTCCATTTGCCAGTTCTAACATAGTTCAGTACGTTTTCGTAGAACGAAGTACCAATCGTAAGCTTCGAAGAAGAAAGAAATTTATTCCCACGAAAAAGATAAAGACCGATTAATCGTGACAATTAGTTCATAGACCGTTAAAGACTGACAAATTATCGGATATTTAATATCGTCATTGATCGTTGCCCAAAGAAATGTTACTTACCCCTCGAAAGTAGCGTTTTACGAGTGTTTCGTTTCGATACCAGCTTGGGTAACCGACCCAATTCTTCATGTGCACCAGCTTATCTAAAATAAAGTGTTGAGTATCGTCGTTCATCCACGTCGATGCTTTGATCTGATATTCGACCTCCTTTTGTATATCGTCGATCATGTCTCTGGCCTTAAAGGGTAATAAATAATAATTGTGAACGCAGGATGCTTTTCAAGTCGCAGTGAAAAGACGTTGATATATGTTAAACGTTAAAAATATCTTTGTCTCGTAAGACGTGATGACAAGAATTATTACCGATTTCGCTATATCTTCTGAGAAATATTGTTTGACGTATTCGTATCCTGCTACGTTGGACAGTTGTACTAATTGCAGGCACATCGATTCTCTGTAGAATTTTTAGTTAAGATTGAATCGTTATAAAAGAATTCGATCATTTTTTCTCAAGTTGAAATGCTTGTTACCCTTGCTCGACTTCGAATCGAATCTTGATATAATAATTTGTACGCATCGAAACGTTAACAAACTCGAAGTCGATGCAATTACCAAGAATTTCTCCAATTATATTTTCGCACAAAGATCTCGCGTTACAAACCTCGAAGCAAAGCGTCGAGATGTACCGATCCATTCGTCGGATAAGTTTCTCAAAGCTTCCGGCCCAGCTAACATTGCTTTATTGATAAAGAGCCAATGAACGTAATTGACTGCAACGAACACGGTAATTTACGCGGTAAGTTTATGGAGTAAGGGTTAAAATAAGAATAGTTTTATGTTAATACACTCACCGAGTACTCTTTGCGGGGTTTCCGTTAGCAAAGTATAGAGACCGTCTATGTAATCGGGAGATCTTAATACGAGTTCTACGTTTTCATCGATCTCCGCTCCAGCTTCGGCAAATAACTTCTCTATTTTCTTAATCCAATTTACCTAAATAACAAATTACGCAAACGTTTATTTCGGCATCTGTAAAAATAGTTTATCGAAGTGCATTTAACCAAAGTGTCTCACCTTGTTAGTGGGGGTACTATCGCCACAGCTTTGGTAGTAATATTGAAATTCAAGAAGCGTCATATTTACGGAATCGTCGTCGGTCAGGAGAGTTAACTGAAATAAATAAATATCATTGCGAATAAATTGTCCGATTTAATCCGTTACGATATAGCGAGGATTTACATACTTCTCCTAGTTTAACTATGAATTCAACGAGATCATCGACATCTTTCTCCATCCGTTCCCTCGGTATCTCGATTCCTCTCCCATCAAGAAGTACTAACGATACGTTTAGTATGTGATCTTTATATTCTTCTTTTATTAACTCTATTACTATTGCTTCCAAGTAGTCATCGTCAATATCAGATATGCTGTCACTGATATCCCAATCATCGCTGTCGCTATCGTACTCTTCTTCGTCAGTGTCTTCGTTTTCATTGTCGTCCTCGTTATATCCATAATCTTCGTCGTTACCTTCGCTATCTTGATAACTATCGTCATTTTCTTCGTTGGACTCGTTGTCGCTAATATAATTATCATCGTCGCTGTAAAAACTACTATTATCTTCGTAATCGAATTCATTCTTGGATGTTTGTCTGCGTTTTGGAATGCTCATTTTGTTCATAGCATGATGAGCTTCATGATCGGCTATTTTCTGGTGCTTATGATTTCCAGCGTTGCGTAATTTCTCTTCCATTCTGTGCAATTTTTGCTTCATCTTCTTCTCTTTCGTTCTCTCTTTGTCGTGGACGTGTCTTTCGACTGCTTTGTTCTTATTATTCTTCCTCTTGCCGTGTCCTAGTCGCTTAGCAATTTTCGTTCTGGCTACTTTCTTCTTGTGTAATTTTTCTTTCTTAACAGAGCTTTCCATCTTCTTCCTCTTATCGATGCTTTTATGAAGCTTCGACTTCTTATTCGAATGTTTCTCTAAAGCCTTATGCTTCTTATTATTTCCTTTCATACCTGGTTTAGCGTGCGACAAATGCTTACGTTTCGATAACGTTGCTTTAACGCGATGACGGACTTTTCGTTTCAAAATGTCTCTCTTAGTGATTCTCTCCGTTCGATCTTTGCTAATATGTCTGTTCTCCATTTTCTTCTTATTCAGCCATCTTCTAGCGTGTGTCAATTTGCTGCGATGTTTTCCAACTTTTATTTTCCTCTTACCTTGATCTTCTTCTTCATCCTCTTCGTCGGAAAAACTCAAGCTTTCACTCTCTTCATCCTCTTCGTCGGAAAAACTCAAGCTTTCACTCTCTTCATCTTCATTTTCATCTTCGTCTTCTTCGTTCTGCTGTTGTTGACCTCTCTCTCTGCTTCCTTTCTCCTGGCTACCTTCTCCACTTTCGTTATTTTCATCACTGCTGTCTAGTTTGTAATCTGTATCTATCGAAAATATGTCACTTACACCTACAGGTAAATGTGGTGTATCAACCTGTAACATTATTCAGAGGAACATTATGTAGAATAACGAGCCAATGTTCGTTGTTCATTTCGATTCTCGTGGATCATGATCGTACCAGTATCGTTCCGTTGCCTTCATACGTCAACTGGGTGTAACGTATATCGTGAAACGCGTTGAACCCTATTAAACGAGCAAATTGGTCATCGACTATTTGCCAACTGTACATAGTATCGTCCCATTCTCCATCTTCCATAATAAGTGGCCATCCTCCGTGTCTCCATAGGGTGGACAGTATTGGTTCCACTCCTCTTCTTTCTATGGCATCTGCAGAACGTATATTTCATTTGTATTATTCTCAAAGTATATTTACACGAGTATATTAATTTTTATTAAGGAAAAAAATAGAAATATATTCTGTAATAAATAGCGCGAGAATGACAGTAGAATTCAAATCGATATCTGTGTATGTATTTATGTCAATCGGGTACGTACCTAGATCCATGCAACTGCGGTACCACTTTTTGGCAAGTCTGACCGCGAAAAGATCGCTAGATTTCGAGTCATCTGTAATTATATCTGAAAACAAAAGATAAATTATTAAAGTGGTATTATTATCGTATTTGGATAGTATTTTAATTTAAAACGATGCTTCGAGCGAATGAATAATACGAACCTTTGATTTGATTCTCGATTTTCTCGTTTACCATTGACCACAAGCTCCAAGAGGTCCTATTTTCAGGAGTAGGATTGACCTTTGACCACTTTCCACAAGCATAATCGTAAAAATTGTCACATGGGTCTACGGATTCGTCCATACTATCCTTAATCACTCGTGCTGCATTTCGAAAGTAAAAAATTAATATTAAAAAATATAAAACGATAGATAAAAACGATACATGTTAAATTTTATATTTGGAAGGATCGAAAAATTATCGGTTATCGTGTAATGCTCTCTACGTTAATTCACTTTCACGTAATTCACATTCGATTCGGTTAAATATCGTATAAAGGTTTTTATAGTACGGCAATTATTATTTACCAATTAGGTGGCATTCTTCGGTTTGACATGTTTCTCGTTGTTCGATCTTCTTTTCCTCGGTAGCAGCCGCCCGTCTTGTTCCAAATAAATGTTGCAAACTCCGAGGATAATTCAATAGAGAGCTAGGTATTAAAGATGCGCTTAAAACAGCACACATCGATGCCCTGAAAGTATTTGCGAAATTAAATTTTACAAAAGATCCTCTAATAGAAATAATTTTTGATAATATCACTCTGGAACCTTTGCTTACAGTAACAATAGACGTAACATTTTGACGATTTGACCGAAGCCAAACTTCGTGAAATTAGAAGTTAGACTATCGATGCAACATCCAGTCTTGCTCTACGATGTGCGAGAAAAACGGCGGCTGTGAATTTTATACTAGTAGAGGGAACGTAGCCATGAAAATATTTCTGGGATGTCCTGATAAAATGTTATAACATATTTCTGTATTAAAATAGATAGAAAAAAATCTGCATCCTTCGCCCTTGTGATTTTTGTAGATGTAATGTCTCGATATCGCACTCAGGAACTTCATTGATAGTAACATTCTATTCGTTTCCGTTTGGTACAGATAATTATATCAATTAACAAGTTCTTCGAGGTTTGATAACTTCAATGAAATGCATGCGTGACTTCTATCCAACAATTTAACAATTTAATAATTTTTTTCATCTCGTTTATCCTTCAGCCCTTTTCTATTGTCGGTGTATTCTCTTCTCTTTCGTTGCGTCGTTTTTTTATTCTCTCGTTTACAGAATTTCTTTCCTATCCAAAATATTTCAAAGTTGAAATATCGTTGGAAGAAGAAGGATGCATGCGTCTTGATTTTAAATTATTACAAGGTAGATCCTAAGGCTATGTTTACCTTGCGCGCTTCCCGTACTAGAAGTTAGAAGATACTCTGTCTAACTTGGAGCGAAATCTCTTTACCCCCTCGCTTATTGGATAAAACATAATCTCGCGACGTACTTCCCGTGTACTTGACAGCTCCATGCTTCGTACCTCATTCTCACGGCTCCGACATTCATTCGAGCCACTGTCAATCTCGTCATGCATCGAGATCTAGGGTGGTTGGGGCATCTGGTATCGATACGAGGATCTGTCGACCTTAGTCGTCCTAAGTACCAATCTGCGTGTAACATCGTCGATATTACATATATTCCGTAATATTAATTTCTGTTTACCGAAAAAGTTTCCAAAACGCGATTACTTTTTCACGTTTATTAAACTATCCTCGATTCACTCGTGAAATCGAATTTTTCCAATCAGACAAGAATATACCAACGCTGCAGACACTTATAAGTGTTAGTGAAGTTCAGTTTAAGCGATGCCAGTATTTCGCAACTCATCGAACGATCAACTAATTTTTTCTAAGTCTTTAGTATTCGTGAATGTTTTATTTCGCGTGGTATCATTGGTATAACATTTTTTTCACCTACAAAGCCTCCGAATTGTTTATATTTGGCTTTAACAAAATTCCGCGACTATTGCCAGTATCTCATTTGAATTCGAATTAATCGATGCTAATGGTATTCGATATCATGCAGTAGGAATATAGAACATAATATTGCATTCGAATATTTGCATGTTTTTGAATATCTCCTGCTTTATGATCCACAACACTGTATTCGGTTAATTGACATTTAACTTTCGTATCCCGAGAGATAAGATCTGTACCACAACGTATCGTGTTATATGTAAATCTTAAAGACTTACATCATCTTACACCTAAAATTATCAATTATTCGATCCTTTGCGTTGTTCGACTTTATTCGAACATGTAGATGTTCCTTTAATTCGAACTCTGAGATCGCCATTGCCAATCTAATGGCAGTTTTTTAGTACCAGTTTTAATCTTCCATTGCGGTGCGTTTCGATCAGCGATTTCTTGTGGCTCAATATCAGGATACACGACGCGGGTGAAAGAAACGGTAGCATCGCGTCGTTAGATGCGCCAACATCTGAGCGAAAGGGCTGCGCAACCTTATTTTTCATCCGTGGACAGGATAACGTGCACGGGCTGGCTCTAGGATGCAGTCCAATCTGAAAATATATTGCACAAATATACGATGTTAACAACGTTGCCGCATAGACGACGGTGGAATAGTTAGCGACTGGATATCCGTGACAGGAGAGAGTAAATCTGAGCGGTAGCCAGTTACCCGATCACGGATCGCATCGATGCTGACACGAATAAGAGAAATGAAATTCATTGATCGAAGATCAGACGTTTCGATTGATAACTGAACGTATGCGTGAATTACACGTCGAGCTTTAACTTGCATTACCATTTCTGTTCTTCCTTCCTAAAACAAGGTAGAACCTACGTGACAAAGCGTTGTTCAAAATTTCACTTTCATGCCTTTCTACTTTCTTATCGGAAATAAGGGCAAATAGATATACACGTAGTTCCTTGGAGTCCTAACGAGATTGATGATCGTGAAAGTTTTCTTTTAATTTATAAATAAAGTTAATCGTTTAAGATAAGGCAACGAACGAGAATTAACTGATGATTCGTAGAAGTTGGAAAACATGAAATATGATCTTTCTTTAATTGAAATAAACCAGAGGAAACGTGATTCCTAATTATATAATTTATACGAGTATTCGGTAGTTTTTTAAATTAGCCGTGCTCAATTGATTATATCGCGTTAGGTATGTTTTAAATCGGATGAATTGATAATTGATTTATCATCCTGGTTGATAAGAATTTTGAGACTTTAATACATTAACGCGTTGAACGTCACGCTGCTTGTTTCACGAATGTGAATGTAAAAGTGTGGCAACGCAACGGAGAGTCAGTAAAAGGTTCGTAATCGCAATCAGCATCACCGAAGAGAAGCACGTGCAAGGATGAAAGTCCTTGTATGAAACGGTACTCCTAAAGGGAGCAATGAAAAAGAATTATTAAAATATAGCATACAGGCTCTTGCGATTTAATATCTTTATTACAGACGCGATGTAATCTACAAATTAGATAATTAAATCATAAAACGTATAATTGACATTTAAGTATAACTTCCAATTCTTTATTTTTCGTGAATTTCTTGCTACATGTACGAGATGGTTTTTAGGCTTGGATTTGTTCGATTAATAAATTACAAGTTCTTTTCCATAATACCTAATATTATACATTAGTCTATTTATTTTTTAATAAACGTGCTTTTTAAGTATTAAATGTCAAGTTGTGAAAGTATATTTAACCAAAAGTTTAATGTTTAGAGTTATAAAAATGAAAGAAAACACGATCATTTTAAATATGCCGCCTTTCTTAAAACGTCAAGATAAATGCTTTGTGGACAAGAAATTAGTTTGTATAGCGATTTAAAACAAATTACAGGAATTGTATAAATATAACCTGGTTAATACCAAAACTACGAATACCATTGATTATATATTATAATAATATTAAATTTACTTCGTAACTTTCTTACTTTAGGAAAAGTGGTCATTTCAGTGATAAGGTTATATTTACGATGTATTAAAACAAGTTACGATTTTAAATAATTTGAATAATTTATGTAGACAAATCTTTGCGTAATGCATTGTAGAAAAAAATAGAAATTTGAAAATTTAATATTTTATAAGAATACATAGTATTATTAAATATATAGTTAAACACGTAATAATGTAATGTGGTAGATCTATATTTAAAACTTTTTATTCGATAAATTGTGGCAAAAAAATTATTAATAACAACTTATTGCGTGAAAGTGAAATAGATATTAATCCATTTTGTGATACATAAAATCTTTCGACATAATAAAGGAGGAAAAAAAGAAAGCTATGTCGATGTTAACGCGCATGCGACTTACGAATAGTGGGAGGATCCTATGGGAAAAAGTATCCCATATTTTCAATCGAAGAGGAGTACCTACTTCAACTTTGAAAAAAGCAAAAATGGTAAGACTATTGTAATATATTTATAAAATGAAATATCAAGAAATGCATTATTATTGCTTACAATATGTGAAAAGTAAAATATTTAACCTGTATAAGTATTATATCAATTAAAAATATGGTAATTATTTTGCAAGTATCGAGTAACTTAATTTATAAATTTTTACTTATTATTATTGTTAAAATTGATTATTAACTCTGTTTAGAGACTTTTTCTACTTCAGGTACATTAATAATATGTAACGTGTATAATGCATATATACATGATGTTCTTTGGGCGTAACAAGTGGTTGAAATTTTCATAGATTTTTTGTATAAATTATTCTTTTACAATTGGAATGCGAATACCAAAGTCATGTAGAAGTAGTTTTTAATCAATCGAGAAATAGATAATATTTTTTTACATAGGGAATGTTCTTCCGCGTCATATATTATAATATAAAGTGCGGTCGAAAAAAATTCCTAATCGTATTGATTTAATATTTACGTTAGCGATATCATTAAGTAACATTTCTGCCTTAAAAATTTTTTCATATTAAAAATATTAAAAAAAAAATAAATTTTAAATAAAATAAAATTTAACACTTAATAAATGTTTTATTTTAGGGGAAGCTTAGTCAGGAAGAACGAGAAAAGGATTTAAAACCATTGATATCAAATGGTTGGTCTATACAAGAAGATAGAGATGCTATCTATAAGGAGTTTTTATTTAAAAATTTTAATCAGGTATGTGTTATATCTTAAAAACAATTTTTATATCATATTTTTAATATTATGAATAATCGATATACTTGTTGCATGCTTATGTTTATAGGCATTTGGTTTTATGACTAAAGTTGCATTACAAGCAGAAAAAATGGATCATCATCCTGAATGGTTTAATGTTTATAACAAAGTAAACATTACTTTGTCTTCTCATGATGTAAATGGTTTATCACAAAGGGATATTAAGTTGGCATCTTTTATAGACAAGGCTATAGGAGCAAACTAAAATCTAAGCTACAGTGTATTTTGAAAATAATTTTAATGTTTAAAGAGTATTTCTATGACAATAATTATTTTAAATTTATATGAATAGTATATAAATATTGTAATTATTTTGTTATTCAATTTATGCAAATAAATATCTTTGGTTGAGTTGAAAGTACGTATAAAATTAATTAACATTTGTTATACTATTAAGATTTTAATAGTTGCTATTTAAGTAACACAAAACATTACTTAAAGACATAATTTATTTTTGAATAATTTACAAGAAGTAAACTTTGAAAACATCTAAATTAATATATTAATCGTCTAATAAAAGGTTAAAGAATTATTCGGTAGCAGCTGGAGGAGGAGGAGGCGGGGGAGTTTGTTGAATAGGTTTTTTGCCAATTGCCCAAGCATCTTTAATAACTCTTGAAACTCCAGGACCATTATTTATGAGCACAAATAATCCACATAGTGTAACTGCTGAGAGTATAATCAGTGAAAAGTGCAGAATTTTTGGTAATACCGGCCCAACAACAATAGGACGTGCATAGTCGGTTATAATGGCTTCGAAACCCCTATTTAATACAAGATATAACATGATAAATTTGAAAACATATACTGAAGCCATAAATAAATGAAGTAAGTAAAATTATGGTATATAATATAAAGTATAAAATTAATAATAAATGTTAAAGTGCATAATTACCAGTGTGTATGCATTACAATTAATACGGACATGATACCATCGAGAATTGCATTATCAAAATATAATGTAGCAGGTATTACAATTGGAAGTGCTACTGAAACAATTCTCTCTAAAACCCACATACGTACATGATCACCTGTAGTTGTAGTTGCTTTGCGGCTTATTTGAGTACCCAATATGCCATTTGTTGGGTACTAACCACAAATAAAGTGAAACATATATATAATGAAAGATTAATATATTATAAATACTTAAACTTGATAATATCAATAATATTATTACCTTTGCCATATAATTACTTTTATTGTTAATTATACCACAATTTAAACATTGTTTACCATTGGCAAGGCTAGTAAATGTTCTGCCAAATTGAGGCAGTTTACAAGAATTTGTAAAAAGATTAATTTTTGAAAGAGATTCTGTAAAAATGAAAATAATGAAATTTACATTGTAATGTACTAAGTACTTTGAGAAGAAAGATAATATTTTTTTAATATAATCAAAATCATATTATGATCATACTATAATCCTAAAATATTAATAAATAAAAAATAATGACATAATTATATTTTTATTTAATATTACGCATACATTTTGCATTCTATCTTTTATTGTAATACATGTTAAATGATTTTAGTGGATAAGGTTATACCAATGTCATTAAAAATAAATCATGATTATGTAAATCGGAACAATTTGGATATCTTTCCATATTCGAAACTTTACTTACCTAACTGTTTAACCCTGTAAAAGGTGTTAGGAGATACTATCTTTTTAAAAATCATTTTGTAATTGTAAAGTATAAGATATGTTATAAAACGACGTTTGTAAAGAACGACAATTTAAGTCTCCTTTAATTTCTTGTGACAACAAAATATGACAATTACAAACTCACGTATGCAGCAAGAAAATTACAACTACAGATTGGTTTCTTTGGCGGATCACTTCACGTCGATTTTTTTATTCGATTTATCGAACGTTTCAACATTCGTTCAATTTTGTCTCGATATGATTCTCATAGATTAAGATTAATATGTAAAATAAAATGTTTATATTGTAATATATTANTAGTATATAGTAGTATGGTATAGTATAAACTAACATTTATTTGCAGTTTTATTTTTGTATATTTAGTACATAAATTTGAACTGAATAATGTATTTTTTTTATAATAATCTCTTTTCTAATTTTTGATTCTTAAAAAAATAAAATCATAAAACATTTGAGATTTATGTTCGGTTGAGATGCACTGCTCTAAAACACGTGTCATCCGTCAGGTTACTATCCTGTAAATAATAATTTGTCTTTTATATCTTAATTAGGTTGAACCAAGTATTTTACAAATTTAGAAAACCGACCAAAGTTCTTAATTAAAAAAATAAAATTTGTAAAAGTTTCATAAGTAATCATTAAATATAATGTCTGAAACTACAAATAAAAATAGTGATCCTGAAAACAGTATTAAACGTCGTAACGTTAAAGAAGAACCTGAACAGGAATATAAACGTAATAGATATCAAAAAGATTACAGGAAAGATTATCGATCAAATAATGATTATAGGAAAAATAGAGGTTCATACAATAGTGGTAAGATTTTGAGACAAGCACATTTATGATAATGATTTTATGAAAATTAACAGATACTTTTATTTATGGAATTTCTTTTAAAGGATCTAGAAATGATAATTTTGGCAAGAAACCGTTTAAACGTAATTGGTCAAATTTTCAACTAGATGGGAAAAGAAAGAAATTAGAAGTAGGAAACCGACTAAAAGAATGTGACGTTGGTATCACAGAATTTATAGGAAATGGAAGATTTTTTGGTGTTATTAAAGAAAGATATACAGATTTTCATGTTAATGAAATTGCTCTCGATGGACAAACAGCTAAGTTAACAAATCAAGACATTCCATTACATAAAAAAGAAAATGTAGAAGATTTAAGAAAAATGATATCAGATACAATTTGGGATCAGTTACAGTCTTTGAAAGACTCAAAAGAATCTGTTATAGAAATTGATGTAACAAACATAGATAAAACTCAACGTAGAGCAATTCATGCAATTGCTAGTACAATGAAGAATGTTATTAGCCAAACTATAGATAAAGCAGATAAGAAGATAATAGTGATTTTGCCAAATAAAAAAGATAGCATTGCCAGTATGTTAGATATTTATTTCTAATTTAAAATATATTGTTTTATGCTAATATAATATTTTGTGCTTTTAGATAGTAATTTTCGGAAAGACGATAGGATAAATTGGAAAAAAGAAGAAGAATTTTGTTATTTTGTCTTACATAAAGTGAATATGGATACAATGGATGCTTTGAATCAATTAGCCATGAATTTACGTTTAAAGCCGAATAATTTCAGTTATGCTGGAACAAAAGATCGTAGGGCATGGACCACTCAGTGGGTTAGCGTGAGAAAAGTTGCACCTACAAATATACTACGGGCAGCAAGTAATGTACGTGGGGCATATGTAGGAAATTTTAAGTTTGCGCCAGAGTCTTTGAAACTAGGGATGTTGATCGGTAATCACTTCAGAATTGCTTTGAGAAATATTAGCGGGACAGATGAAGAAATTGAAAAAACAATGACCTCTTTGAGGGATCATGGATTTATAAATTATTATGGTTTGCAAAGGTTTGGTACTGTACCTACTATTCCTACATATGAAATAGGCAAAGCTTTACTTCAAGGTAATTTCTTTTTATTTAATTTGCATAATAATAATTTAATTTTTCTACTTCTGTATAGTATTTGTTTGGCATAATTATACTTTGTGTATATTATGATAATAGGTAAATGGAATGAAGCAATCGAATTAATTTTGAAGCCTAGAGAAGGAGAACAAGATAGAGATCTAGTAGAAGCTCGAAAAGTATATGAAAAAACTAAAGATGCACATGCTGCATATAACATAATTACAAGATACGATAAAATAGAAGCTACACTTTTAAAGGGTCTTAGTATAGCTGGTAACAATAATCCTCAGGGTGCTTTAGATTCAATACCAAGAAATGCTCGCTTAATGTATATTCATGCCTATCAAAGCTATGTGTGGAATCATATGGTGTCAAGAAGAATAAGAGAATTTGGAAGGAATCCTATAGTAGGGGATTTAGTATATGAAAATAATACAAAACACAGTGATAACGAAGAAGAATTCGTTTATGATAACGAAAATGAATTAGCAACTGAAAATACTACAGAGCCTAATCAAAAAATAAGTAAACTCGAAAGTGAAGCAGCCATAGATGTAAAAATGGAGGAATCTTCTAAAATATTAGAAGAATCATCAAATACTTTGATTAAAGAAGTAACAGATGCTACAGAATGTTGTCTTAAAATAGACGAGAATGCAGAGGAAACTAAAACTATTAATGAGAAAGACAAGAGCAAAGATTTACATAATCTTCCCAGTGTAAAAATTCTTAAAGAAGAAGATTTGTCAAATTATACTTTGGCAGATGTATTAATGCCTCAGGTTGGCTGGAAAGTTACGTATCCGTCTTATGCTAAACCATGGTTTAATGAGTTTTTAGCAAAAGATGGATTAACTACTGATCTTAGACAGAAAAATAAGTAAGTTATTAAGTATGAGCTTTAGATATTTATTATTTATATTATTTTAATAGTATAAATTTAATTCTATACTATTATAATTAATTTTATACTATTTTAATAGTATAAATTTTGTACAGTTTATAACATTTACTTGGTTTCAGAAAATATAATTTGGGAGGTACTTATCGAAATATATTGCAAATTCCTACAAATTTATCTTGGAACATTATGCGTTACACAAAGACATATAGCGATCTTATTATGAGCGATATCGATGAAATGAGAAAAAAATCACCAGCTCCAAAAGATGACCCTGGTATAATATTTTATATGCTTCAATTATTTTTTCAACATTTTTCTATACTATTGAATTATTTTTATTTTTATCAAAAGTTAAGAAACGTTTGTGAAATTAAAAAATTTTTCAGAAGGGCAATACAAAGCATTAATAATAGAAATGTCATTAAAATCTTCTACATATGCGACTATGGCATTACGTGAAATTTTAAAATCCGATACTTCGGCGCAAGCACAGGCTGCTCAATTTGCTGCATGTAACGTAGAAGCAGAAAAATCAGATACTTCAAGTAATCTTACTGAAAACGAAAATAATACGGAAAATGATGGTAAATCCAGCAAAGCCGAAAAATATTCCGAAGTTGAAGAAGAAAAAGAAGAAACGAAAGATGAGAAAATGGAAGAGTCTGGTGCAATATAAAGCTGTGATATTTTATTCGTACGAGCAAATATACAGTAAAATAGCATCACTGTACATAATTTCAAATGTATAATGACATTTAAGTTATAATCAAAATATTATTCAGTGACATTTATTTTTTTTTACGAATATTTATTTTACTTTCATTTTATCTGTATAAGCAACGAGTCACATGCTTAGTGAAAAGTTTAAGGTAATATCTTTTATTTTCATTTCAAATAAAACTATCATGCTGTGATTGTCTTTTAGTTCTTCAACTTAATTCTCGTCAATAAAAATCGCTTGCAGCATTAAATGCAACATGAAAATGATATTTTTATTTGTTATATCTCTACATAATAAGCAATGTAATCACTTACAATGTATCATTTATAATAAACTTTAAAATAACTCGTGTCTAATTTTTAAAAAATCTATCGAAATTTCGTAGATGTAAAAGCGTGGTATCCACTTTAAAGCGTAAAATATGTAGGGAGCATCTGTGAAATCGATCTGTTACGATAATGTTGCAATATACATAGTATAAATCGGGGTATTGTCACGCGTGGTCGATGAAGAAGCGATTTGTAATGATTCCAAGGAGACTTCTATAGCGTTAATATCCTCTCAGGTGACAAACGAGGGAATGACGCTGCGGGACGTCCGGCGTCCCGATGCCATACGACAAATTATCTCACCTCCGGTCGAATACCGTGAAAAATCGCCAATACCGTGACGAAGCGCTACTGCTGAAAAACGTATCGTTCAATCGAGATAATTAAGCTTTATTTCAGTTTAAAAGACCTATCTCGTGATACAGGATTTTTGGTAATAATAAATATTTATAAATGGAATTATCGAAATTTTTACCGGTATACAGCTGTTACGTTAAACATCGTAATTGGTAAAAAATAATTTTAGTAAAAAAAGAATCGTTACGCAGTTGTAATATATTACCTCGGATTAATTATTAAATTACGATTCGGTCGGAGACGGATTTATAAATTCGACTTTCAGGTCTTCCAGGTCTTTTCAGGCTCGAATAAATTTTCTTTTTCCGTAAAAAGAATTATTGGATAAAAAACAAATTAGAGGAAATGGTTCGAATTTCGGAGATAAAGATCCGACTTATTAAACTTAAAAAAAAAATTATTTATTGCAGGAAATGACTCCCATGACTTTTACTTTATGCGAGAATGCGGTGCCATTCTAACATCCTTGGTACCGGTTGGCACTATACAATTAATAGGGGGCACAATATGGGATGACAGTATGCTATTAACTATATCGTAGTATTCCTCTTATGCACATAGAAAATTTCACGTCATCTTCGACTCATATCCCGTAACTCGAGTCGGATAAACTTTTTATCTTTCAAAAAATAATATTAAATTTATACAGAGGACTTATAAGCAGTACCTCGTGTATTATATACGTTTGAGGTAGTTTTAATCCTTTGTATTCAAATTTTTGCAATACTCTCGTTCGTGTCATGGAACAAGATTACATAATTATTTACCAACGAATAAAACATTAAATAATAAAAGCAAAAGCATAGCAAAAAGTTCCTTCGCATCCTGTATTTTTTATAAAATTATCATTAACTCTTTGAACATTTCCGTTTAAGGAAACCCGTGATAATTACCGGTAATTGTATAGAAAAAAAATACACAAGTATATAATTATACTTACTATATAATATTCAAGTTAGCAATTGGCTAAATGGCTAAATAAAATTGGCATTTTTGTTCTCCGAGTTGAAAGGGCTAAATTGCAGTTTCTTATACGATCGCGCGTCTGCGTGTATTAAATATATATAAATATCTTTCGATAGAAGATATTTCAAAATATCTCGCATCATCGTGATGCTGTGTATTACGAAAAGGTGTATGAAACTCCGCCCTCGGGAAAAAATACCGCCCCCCGACATGCGCCCTCGCGGTCACAACCCTCTTTCTCACCTGTAATCGCTTGCATAATCTGTTTGGGGTAGTAAGCATCTAATTCGAACTTATCCTTCCTCATGTTTGGATACATCGGCGAGGTGCGTGAAAATTTAGCGTCGACGGTGCTCGTGATATTGCCGAGAGTATCGCCTTGTTTGAAAATCGCACAGGAAGTTCTGTAATGTCCGGTAAGAGTCGAATATAATTAAATAAATAACGTTCTACGATCAGTTGCGATTTCGAGCTTTTCAACGGGTAAGAAAATTCTCGATCTTGACTTTTGGGGAACCTTTCGAGTTACGTTTAAACCGTGCAAGTTAATACGCGATCGAAATAAGTTTCGCCCGTTAGTTTCTTGACACTAGGTTTACGGACATTTCTTGTGTACCTATCTTTATGGAGACTCGTCAGATTTACGTGTAAAGAAAACCACGTATTTTCTTTAAAAAGAAAACATGAATTTAATTTAAAAACAATTGCAATATTAACAAATTTAATATAAGTTGATTACATCTATTAACACTAGGTTTACGGATATTTCTTGTGTACCTATCTTTATGGAGACTCGTCAGATTTACTGGTAAAGAAAACCATGTATTTTCTATAAAAAGAAGACCACGAGTTTAATTTAAAAACAATTATAATATGAACAAACTTAATATATGTTGATTAAATCTATTAATATTGTATAATTGGAGTAACCCACCCGTCAAATTGACGGGTCCCGTAAACCTAGTGTTAAGATGCACGTCTCCAAGTAAATTGCGTTTCACGTACGGTTGTTTCATTGTTAAATCGTAACCAGCGTGCAGCGTGGTTCAAGACGCGCCTTTAGATTTGAGCTGCCGCAATTCTGACAGACGGACGAATTTCTCGAGCTCCAAGTTTCAAAGATGTTTACCATGTCAAACGTGTGGGAAGAATTTCGACAGACCCTCGTTGCTCAAAAGGCATCTGCGAACTCACACTGGTCAGTATACCTGAACATATTTCGCTATTTCACCGTTGTTTTGTGCTCGAAGAATTTTTTCCTGTTGCAACTCGAAGCTTTTCTTGTATCTTTGTATCCTCGTTGACGCTTTTAACAGCGAAATAAAATAAAATAAGACACTATTAACGTGTTCGGGTTAAATTATTCGGTTATTTCGCGTATAATTATTCATATTATAATTATCGCTTCGTATTAGTTATTTAGATTATGGCACTAAAACACCGAGAGTCTCCTCTCGAGTGTAAAGAGTTGAACGAGAATTCGAGTAAGTTTAAATTTGCACAAATGGTAGATTTACGTGACGTTATTATCTCGATCTTAGAAAATTCTTGCGATTCTTAAACGATCTTTAAGACAGTAGACGTTGCAATAGATTCAGCGATAAATTATACAAATTGACAGGTGAAAAACCGCATGGCTGCGACGTGTGTGGGAAAATGTTCAGCACGAGTAGCTCGTTGAACACGCATGTCAGAATACACACTGGAGAACGGCCACACGAGTGTCCAATTTGCGGGAAACGTTTCACTGCATCGTCAAATTTGTATTACCATCGAATGACGCATTACAAGGTTTTTATCAACGTATAGTATCTTAAACATTTACGATCTATTCTCTCGATTGCGGAAAATACGAGGCGTTATAAGTTTGCTGCCTTTCTTTGCGAACGGTACCGTAAAATTGTCGTAAAATTAAATTAAATCTGACGTTTAATTTGTTAATATATTACGCAGGAGAAACCACATAAATGCAACGAATGCGGTCGTTCTTTTCCAACCCCTGGTGATTTAAGAGCCCATGGATATTCTCATAGCGGCAACTGGCCGATGCGATGTTCGGTTTGCAATCGGGGATTCTGCAAACCTGGAGCTTTACACCATCACATGCAAGTGCACACTGGTAATTAATATTCATAAATTATCGCGAAGAATGGTAATCGATGGGTCATCGACGATTTGTTGCTTCCTTTGGAACCGAGGCAAAGAAAGGGATCGAATTTACTTAAGAAAATATCACGATATTTCGGTAATGCAAAATCTAAAGGCTATGAATAGCGAACTCGCGTTTCGAGGGATTTTTTAACTTTAACTTACTTCGAATATACATCGAAGATGTGTATCCAACCAACTGTTGCTTCATAGGATAAAACGTGAACAGAATTATTGATTTCTTTCCAGGAAATCGCCCGTACCGTTGCAACATATGCGGAAAACAATTTTCTACCATCGCTAATCTACGATCGCACGAGCACTCTCGCGATCTCCGAGTGCCAATTCGAACCAACGCTAATTCTTCGAACACGGAAGATAAAACATCGACGATAAACTCGTTCGCTTTCGAAGATGCGAGCAAAAGCCATCTCCAACTTCCCGCGGTTTATTCCTGGTCCTCGTGGATACCCGTACATTATCCAAAGTGATATCATCACCCGTTCTTATTTAATATCGTAAAGCGATAACATCGGATATTAATTACTTAGCGAAGGATAACAATGCAAAGTAGTATTAAGCGAATTTTGCCTGTGTAACAAATGCAATACGACGTGCCGAGAGCATCAATATTAATAAAATTAAATCATCCTCCGTTAATTTCATTCCTTTCATTCCATCATTTGGAAGTTCCTTTCTCCTAATAATAACACTGACCAATAAATTTTACCTTTTTCTCGAATTTCTAATGCCCATTGACTAAGTCTTGTAAGATACCGAGATAAAATATTGCCTAGAAAGTTTCTTTTTTCGTATTCTTCTTTCATATTTATCATTTCATACTTTAAAGATTATTAATACGTTTTAGATTTTTTTTCGTGAATAATACGTATCGTGAATTAATTATAACAAGGATTGAAATTTTTTATTCTCGTTTATGTGTAAATTTGTGAATGATCGTTTGTAACGAGACTCGTTGTTTCATCGTGTCTGACTCATGAACGATACATTTCACTTACTTTCAGCATTGAATGAGCCTAGTCAAGTTCATTGTTCTCACTTCTCAGTTTATTATAAGTCTTTCTGTTTAGAATACTGTTCGTTCATATTACCCTATGATTATTTAAATTTCACTGAACAAAATCGACATTATTAAACAAGTTTCTTCGTTTAAATTCCATTATTTCTGAATTTACATTTTCATATAATTTTTATCGCTTTTCCTATATTTATATTTCTTCTTTATTTCATTTTACGTTTGATAAATGGGCTTTGGACAAAATTCCTATGCTACTTTTGTTCACAATTTGTTGCTAATTAGTTCGACATTTAATAATCGGTATGGTTGTCGATAAGAATATTTAATTATGAACAAAATTAGGAACAAAATGTGAACAAAATTGATATGTGAAGATGCGCAACAACATTGTTCATGAAATACATTCACGATGTTCATAAATTGATTGCGCAAAGGATAGTAATTAGCAATAAATTATTAGTATTTACGGCAATATTTCGAACATTCCCTGCAATAATTATTAATAATTACTTAATTACGAAGAAATTAATATCGAAAATTATATTAAAAAATTCGGCAAGGATGCGCCTTTACGATACAATTATAAAAATTCATAAATTCATTCCAGAAATCCAGTAATTTTTTAATTTTTAAGTGTTTAATAAAAATTCAAGAAACAACGATCAGTGCCATCTCTGTTTTTATCCCCGAAGCTCGAATCGAGTACAAAATTAGTGGCGCCATCTTGTGGCTGTTAACCTGTAGCTCAAGTTTTCAAACAAGGTCAGTGGTGCCATCTCTCATTCCTACTCTATAATAGAAAATATCAGATTTTATTAATATTACATTGTTTGATATTTTTATTATGTATCCATATAAACCTTGAAATCACAATGAAGACCACTCTAAATTTCCAAATATGATATCCATTTCCATCCTTTCCTTCTCGAGTTTTGTTTTCCGTATTGAAGCACGTGGCATGCATTCTACGTATATAACCTATTTATTTATTATTTTTCTCAGAATATGCACAACTCATACATAATAATTATTACCTTACACACCTGAGGTATTCTTTTGTTTTCATCGCTGCCCCAAATTTTTCGTCATTCTCTTCGGATAAAAATTCATTCGCAATTCATAGTAGAAAATATTCATCATATAATTAACGCGCGAAAATATGAACTCGTATTATATGCTTCGAACCTCTTTCGATAAATTGACTTGAAAAAAAAATAACCTTATTGCTCAATTTTTGTGATTAATCTACGAACTTTTACAATTATATCCTAAAGACAGCTTTAGTGAACTTTCTAATATACCTTTGGAAATTAATTTCTTCTGAATTAATTAATTATTAATAATTATTGCAAGGAGAGTGTGATCTGATACCGAAGATCCTACTGATTCTTCATTAATTACTATCTTTCCTGCAATTAATTTATAAATAACGTTCTCACGTTATAAACAGAACATACTCGTGTATCTTATCATATTATCTTTGTTCGCATTTAACTTCTGGTTTTGTCTATTATTTAATATTTTCACGAAAAATTGTCGATGTTACGAAGTCACGTATGCCTTGAAATAATTATTAATAACAAACTAATTGGCATCAAATTTTTATCGGAACTGACATAAGAATACCTATAGTTTAATTATAAAAATAATTATATAATTATAATAATAATTATAAAAGTTTATGATTTAATTACGAAATCTTTGTAACGTATTAATTTCCCACTGCCGAATTGATTTATTAGAATGTACCAGGAGCACATATCCAGAATTAGTATTCGATTAACTATTTTAAATTTTCTCATAACCTTTTTAATTTTCGCGTAGTCCTTCACTTTAGTCGTAAATCGTGCGTCTCTAGTAAAATTGATACTTTTCGGGAAGGTAAGGGACTTAGTTAATGGGTATTTCAGATTTGAGGAGGACGTAAAATTAATTGGGCAGTGTAATTATAACAACACAGACAAGAGGATAATATACATATATTAATAAATCGTCCCACTGAAATGGTACAAAATTTTATTGCTTTTCTCGTACAATTCCTCGCTAAACAACGATGCACAGAGTGTCTCTGAAAGCCAATCGCTTTTATCTGGAACCACTAAACCGAAACGCGTATATTATGCGAGATATCCTGCCTGTCTGAATGTTGCTCGAGATCTAGGATCGGTTTGTCCTGTAATCTCATTCTCTTGCTGCTCGGCACATATTCTAATTCGATCAGCACCAGCTCGTTGTCGCCTGTCCTTAAGAAAGTTGCTGGTACGTAGAGAGTAATTTGAGGGCCCACCAGCGGCCAATATCGGCCCAAATTCCGTCCGTTCACGAAGGCAACTCCTTTACCCCAACCAGCAGTGTTCAGGTAGGTGTCCATCGGCTGATTAGGGACAGTGAATCCTCCTCGAAGAATCACCGGGCCGTCGTAAAGGGTTCCACTGGCAGACACGTTGGATTCCACGTAAAAAAGCGGTTTGATACTGTCCAGCCGGAATCCGGTCATTCTCCAGAGACCAAAGGGATTATTGTTCAAAGATACGTTCGAAAGTCCCTGTTGGAAAGATGGATAAACAGTGAACAAGAGTACCAAAAGAGATTTATTTTCCATTACGTGCACGTGGCCTTACGAAGGCCCAGGAAAGGTAAAAAACCATGGGCGACGAGTCGAACATGACGAAATATAGCTGTAAGCTCGTTTTTTTGGTGGAGGGAATTGATTAGAATAATACTACGACTTCTTTTGGGAATACGATATAGCTTTATTAATCCTAGATTCATAAACACACGTCTTTCATACACTCTCAACTAAAAGAACTCTTACAGCATGTGTATGGAACACCGCGGTAGTTTGTGCCTAGAATGCTCAGATTGATTTTTTCAATTTTTTTTTTTCATGATTAAATTGTCAATAAAAGTTGTTTCTAGCTAATATTTGTAGATTTTTATTAATATCTCCTGTAATACTTAAATTAGGTGACCTTAAAGGTAAGGTGTATCAGAGACATATGTTTATGAACAATGTAACCGTAAATATAGTTTATGAATCTAGGGTTAAAATAATCAATTTTATAGGATAACTGATCAGTTGCTTATTCTTACGACGCTAGCTTACCTCATTAGAATTGCCTAATGAAAAACTTAACACTTAGCCGACCGCACGCGTCACAGAGACATGTACAGTTTTGTACATTCTTTTTGTACACAGTTTTTGTCATTTTGTGCTCGGGAAAGCCAAACTGCGCTTTCCACCGCGCATTTTTCTGAGGTAGCACGGACTGACATTCGCTATTTAAAATCAAAAACGTCCGAAAATTATTTATGTGATCAATTATATGTTACTGTAACAATTTCGTTCAACGATTTCACATATTGCTTATACAAAATTCGAAATCAAAAGTTTATAATAATTATTTTTTAACGGTTAATCAAAAAGTATAGGTAATAGAGAAAATTAAGGACAGTAAAGATGACGGATAAATAACGTAAGCTAAGTGTTCTAATAAAATAATTTTATAGCTGGTAGAGGCATCCGGAAATCCCGAATATAAAGAGCCGTAATAATGGGCAATAAAGGACTTGAAAAATTAGTGCATATTATTATAATTATGTTGTACTCTATAGAAATAAGGAGTTCTATAGAAAAAGAAGCGTTCCTTACGTTAAAATGGTAGATTTTAACTAACTACACATTCCCGATGTGGAAGAAAGAAAACGGGATTGTATTGTTTGTTTTGACAGAAAAACACCTGGTGGAAGACGTGAAACAACTTACTATTGTCGAACGTGCACAAATCGGTCTGCAGTGCATATCGGAGAGTTTTTCAAACTTTACAAAATTATGAAAAATAAAATAGTGATTTCTTTGCAAATATATGTTTCTCGATATTAACCAATTCGTATAAGTCCAATATCATTCTAATACTTGCTTCCAAAAGTATACTAAATAATATGAGGGTTCATAAAAGTGGCGCTGAGAAACTGCTAGCTAACGTCTAGAATGGTTCGGAGTGCAAAGGGTTAAAGAACGAAATTATGATTAAAAGCGAAAGGAATCGGGAATAGACGAACTGACCTTAAAGTCGTGAAGTCCAGACCCATAGTTCAATCTTCCTTGATTCTCCACCAGTATTCCAAGCTTTTGAGCGTAACGCTGTTCCACGATTAAGTCGTATATATTGTTCATACGACTCAGGGTTCCAACGAGATAATCGTCCATGTAAACCAAACCTCTGTCTCGAACCATCGCGTGTAAGGTGGCAGGATCAGAAGGGTATTGATGATTAGGTTCAACGTTAGTTTCGTATAACACCAGCCAATGAGGCAGTCCAAGAGCTTCGAATGTTAATGGATCCGATGCTTGGACCACGGTCGTTCCAAATGTTTGTCTTCCAATCTGTTCTAGTAGTTTCAAGACTGGAGAGACAACAACCGAACCGTAATTTCCCTTTGGGGACACTGTCGAAACGGTTATGTTTGGCAGTTGTAGATACTGCGAAAATAAACATAAAAATGAAAGGACCTTGTTCGACAACTACGGTTAGAATTGTTGAAAATCATATTCATTTCTCTTCGGTCTCTTTCTCGCTTTTGGGTTTGCTGGATCTCGAATGTTTCCGAATTGTTTTCTTTTTCGTTGATTTCTACTTTTAATTTTATTCGGTAGATTGTACACATGTATTTATGGTATAAAAGGATCGATCGAAGAGAAATCGTTACGATCACTAGCGTTAAGGTAAGATTATCGATAATAGTCTATAAAAAGTAAAATAATAAAGATAGAAGCGTTCTTTTTTACGAAAAATATAATCGTTATCCACCTATACATCGAATATAGATACGTACCTTGGATATCACGTTTCTAATCCAAAAGTACTTCGATGTTGGATCACCAGCCTCGGATAACGGGGCGTCGTAATCATAAGAAGTCAACTGTGGGCTGTACATGTTCTCACCGCCATTAGCACCTGTGGAGTCGTATATCTGATTAAGAGCAGTCTCGAAAAATACAAAGTATCCTTTCATTTGTATATCACTGTAGCCTATTATCGCGTTTCGAATTTACCTAGAGTCTGCGAAGACGAAAATCCATTGGACAAACGTAGCACGTACTGTTGCTCATAAAATCAAATTTTACTAAATTTTTACGAAAAGAATTTTTACCGATGTATAATTTCGACTGAAGTAAAATTGAAGATCGATTAGAAACTTTCGTCAGTTATCGCGCGTAATACTTCTCCGTGTCTTTTGATAGTAAAATTTGCGTATGTGAAATATTTCACGACGTTGCTATATAATTGAAGGATTTCCATAAATAACAGTTCAATATGCAATTTCACGATAGAAGAATATTTACCAGCAGTGTAACCATAATTTGTGCCACCATAGAACATGTACATGTTGATAGAGGCACCCAGAGACAGCATTTCATTCAGCGTTTTTACAACTGCGTCAGTTTTTACTCTTTGAAATGGTTCTTGCCAGTGTGACAACCACCCTGGATAAAATTCCGAATTTACTAACGGTCCCTGAAACGAAACGAAATTAATCACTGAATAATCACTAAATGCTGTTAAATTCGATTGTTGGATCTTTCGAGAGAGCAAATAAAGAAGCGTAGTATTTCAAAAGTTTGATCTTTTATCGGTATTATTAATTTAATATATTATTTTTATATATTATATATTATAAATTTATTAACCCTTTACACTTGACGATTTTTTCGCGACAGAAGAATAGGAATTTAAAGATTTTCTACCACAAAGTCGATGATATTTTTTAGAAAAGTAAATAGAAAATCGTATAATGATTAACGCGAGAAATTATTTAATTTCAATGCATCGCACACTGTTACGTTACTTTAAATTTAGTATATCAGTTAATATCAGTTTCCAAATTTGATTAAATGGTGACTGATGCTCACCTCTCGAGTGCAAAGGGTTAATAAATTTATAATGAATTTTTACTTCAAAGCATATCCTTCGCGATTGCAAAAACGAAATGGCACAAGATGTTCGCATCGGTGAATTTAACTGGTTTGATAATTCTGTAAGTCAATTTCTGTTTCGATATTAGCTTATTCTCTCTTATGCTTCGAATACTTGCATGTTACTAATGTCTCTGATATTACGCGCACATTTCTTAATCATTAGGATCTTCCGCGATACGTCAGTTGAGCCTGATATTCTTTAATAACGGATGTAGCCTTGAAGAAGAATGTGCATATCTTGGTATACCATACTCGACTATCGTCACATTTGTGATTTCTATACAGTTATGCTCAAATGACAATAATAATCGTTCTACAAAGATTAATCGTGTCGAAATTAAAATTAAGAACGTGGATTATTAATGAAATTACTAATTTACAGATTATTTTATATGTAAAAAGAGATTCGTGTTATATCGTTACGATGTTATATCACGTATCGGTGTATCAAAGAATCTGATTTTGAAACTTCTTAGTCATCGTACAACATCGAGATACGTATCCATGTATTTAAATATCGAATTAAAAATCTGTTTTGTAATTTGCAGCGGTCGTTCCATGTGAATGTATACTCTGTAAAATTATTGCTGGATAATTGTTTATGGATACTGACCCGCGGTTGATATTTCCTCATTATCTCGAAATTTTTCGTCACGTTCGTGTTAGTTCCAAAATCGATGGTAGCGTAAACTCCTTCCACAGATCCACAACGTATCATACTTTCGATCGATCCATCGGTCGTATATAGAAGAGCTTTAGTTCCGACATGTTTTCTCATTATATCTCGCAGTTGAGTCATATATTCCACGTCACAGGAATAACTTCCGTACTCGTTCTCCACCTGAAATATCGAAATTCGACGATTACTATGATATTTCATCTTCGCTGTGTTCGCGACTTTAATTAGCTAGTTCAACGATTTCAAATATCTTTCCGTGAGAACGCTTCGTTACTCGAGAACTCGAATATTTCTTACAAATTCATCGACGTGCTATGAGAGCATCGAAAATATTTTTATTTAAGGAACTCGGAGTATCGAATAATAATTTATGAATACAACAACAGGTTAATTAGAGTTTTTCACAGCGAGGTATCCTTGTGGCCAAAGAAATCATTTTTTGTCACTCATCTCGATGACGAAGGTATTCTGTACGTACCTGAACCATTATTATGGGTCCTCCGTTCCCTCTGAGAAAGGGATTGACTTTTTTAAATACTTCGCTTAGATACGTTTCCACGTACAGCATAAATTCTAAGATACAAGATATAAAAGATCGTTAAAGACTAGAAATAAGTTGATGGGAAATTAGGAAAAGGTTGTAATAAAATATCGGTGAAAATCCTTACTTTCGTCGGTTGTACGTAGATTTATGTCCGGTACTCGTGTTAGCAACCAATATGGAAATCCACCCTAAATATAGAATATAGAAGAAATATGAATGAAATATCAGGTGAAACGCGTGTGAAAAAAAAGGATTGCGTGCTAATTTTCTGCGCACATGCGAAATAATGAATTTCTATACGGAAACTGCATCAGAAATTTAAAAGATTTAGACAAATACTTACGAAGTCTCTTTCGGCACAAATATAAGGGCCTGGCCTTAGAAGAACGAACAATCCTTCTTCTTGAGCGATTTTCAAGAACTCCACTAAATCCGCATCACCTGCCCAATCCCATGTATCGTCAGTCGGTTGATGAAGACTCCATTCTACGTAACTATAGAGAAAAATGTAGGAAAAATTTGCCTCTGAAAATTAAGGCCCGGAATATTCGGAAAGTTAGTCTCTATGAAAGTAAAATTATGAAACGAGAGACGCGTAATAAAATAATTTTTATCAGATGTATAGAAATTTGAGAGAGATACGAAATATGGTAGAAAATAGGAAGTACTCAAATTTCGCATTTTTTAATACGAATAAATTAATCTAGATCGCTTGGTAAACAAAGAAACTCACGTTGAAACAGCGTTCAATCCGGCTGCCCTAATTTTTCTCAGACGATCTCTCCAATATTGTCTAGGACACCGGAAGTAGTGAAAACTGCCGGATACGTATCGGAAGGGTTGCCCATCGAGCAAGAATTGATCGTTATCGTAATCGACTTCGAAGCCTAGTTTCGATTGCGTCTTCTGAAATTGTGAATTTCCGAATCTGAGATTTTTTTTCAAAGGAATCGTGTCTTAGCTGTCTTTTGTTCTCGTTATTTTATTAATCAGTTTGACCGATTAAATTTGCACGTCATGCGATTTTGGAGAGTGCTGTGTATCGAGCCAAGTGCTTCTCCGAATATCAATGTTGCTTTTATTATAAACGATCGTCGACAAGAGAATGTTTTATTTAAAACACTAAATTTTTTCTATTCGACTGTCGATTCTTCGCGAGGAACTATCGTATTAATTTTAGGTTGCTTCGTGGAAATTTTGGACGATGGTTAAATTGTATTTTCATACGATATTTGAAACGTGAAAAACCACTTGGTATAGAATTACGATTAAAATATAAGCAATGTATCGGACATCGAGAAATATTCGGTTTCATCGGTTCAAATGGATCAATGATTGAAAATATTACTTTCAAATAAAATTGTACTCTGGCAAACAACACGAGACAGGTAAAATAAAGAAAAATTTCACAGGATGCATACTTCGTTCGCAATTAATTCGAATTCGCATAAAAATAGAAATTTCTTCGAAATTTTAAAAAGGCAAGCATCACTCGAGTATTTTGCTACGTAAATTGGTAAAGATTCGAAATCTCGAGTTAATCTGTTTAGAGAACATGCTAATCTTTCGCGAGTATCGACGAAAATACGCAAGAACGTGACATTTATCGAAAGTTTTTCATAACACAGTCACAAAGTTCAACTCCAAGCGCTTCGTAAAATCCGATCGACTTTCTTCGTTCTTCCACATTTAATTTTTAAATCGACAATATCGCTAAATACACATTTATACAACTGTACACCAAAATATCCGTAACTGATTTTAATTTTCTAAATATCAATCGTTAGCAGTCGGCTAGCAATTTGCTCAATTTTCCACGAAATATAACACTCGTTTTCATCCACTTTTTCCCCGATAAACCAGTCGCACGTTTCGCAGTCAGAGTTCTTTAAATCCCGACACACGGCGTTCCAACGACGGACGGAACTCGACGCTGAAAGCTATGAAAAAAGAAACCGAACTATCAGGAAGAAGAATTTTTCACGAGCTACTCACATCGTTCACGTGGACGTTGACCACTTCTCCGAGAATACCGGTCACTGCCAAGGTCAACAAAATCGACCACATCTTGCCGAAAGCGAGGATCCTGCGTTGTTACGCCAGAGAAGCCTGGCTGACTGTGAAAACGGCCTGATTCGAACCACCTGTCCCATCCGGTCGCACTGACCCAGTGGACTGTCGATCTCTCGTTCTCTAGGTTGATCGACGGTAAATAAAAATATGTTCGACCGATGCTATCGACGAACCGATCTGGATATCGGCATATCTGTCGCCCTCGTCGTGTTCACGAGCCGAGATTGGGAAATAACGATTGGATTATCGCGTAACTCGGACAAACGTAGGACCGAGCACTGCCGAGCCAAAGGTTAGCCGCGTCGCGTTCCAGTTTGTCGACACGACTGGCTGGTCTTTGTTGGGGAGCCGTAAATGTGCACTCTGACCCGATCGAGGACAGGTCGAGATATCACTGGCCGATATAGGACGTGTCACGGACACTGTACCGACCGATGGCTTCAGGATGACTGCGGGCCGGATTGGCGGCCAGTGTTAAGCGGATACGCGTTACGCGAACGCTCCGTTACGTGGCCGACAATGGGAACGAGACGATGCGGTGAACCAGCTTTGGAATAGTAGCGCGTGGAGCCGAGAAGAAGCCTCGAGTGTCCACGCTTTCATAGCGGTCGTTGTTCTTTTCCTTTTGTTCGCCGTGACTTCGTGTTAATCGCTGCTGCTAGGCCTACGTTCTTTCTTTGTGTCGATCTTTCGGAATTTTCTTAATTGGTTACGACGAGGTGATTCGGTAGCAGCGTGTGAAATCGAGAAGATGCCTCGCGTGTCGACACTTTCGCAGTAATCGCTGTTCTTTTCATCTCGCGGTGATCTCGCGTTAATCGCTGGTACGAACTAGCTCTACGTTATACCCTTCTATCGCTCTTTGTGACTCTATCGTAGATGGTTACGATGTATCTGCAGTGCTATTCGTTGTCCTCGTCACGCGGATTCGGTGTGATTTCGTTCGGTAGATGCCTTTCTTCTTTGGTGCTAATGAGAACTCGCGAGTAGAATATTTGGAACGTATTGTAATATGGATTATTGTAAAAGCAGGTAAGTTTACTGGATTTTAATCGATCAGACGATGTTTCTTTTAGAAAATTTCTTTCCAATTTGCTACCTATGGTCTCACGAGGATCCTGCTGCCATTGCTCGAGTTTGCCATTGGAATCTGCTAGTCCAACGTTACGAAGATCGATTGCTTCCGTGTTAACAATGTGTACACGTGTGAACGGCGATAGGGAAGCCGGATTTCTTCCTGGACACGATCCAACTTTCGCGTGTGCTTTCGAGTATACGTATATACGGTGAGGAATGATTAACGATCGATTAACTCGTAGGTCACTGAGGTTCTTCCAACGTACCATAAAAGAAGAGTACACGGACATTGCTAGGAGATCATGGAAAAATGTTCCAATGTAATATTTTATACTATGGTAATAATAATGTTTATAACTATGTAAATACATTGTTAAAAGAATATAAAGGAAGTGTAGCAATATAATATTTTATACGGTGTAATTTAACGAACGTAATTATACGTTTTAATAATATATCTACCGATAATCGTGACTTAGTAATACTGTATTATTAAATTAAATTATACACCACGGTATATTTAATACTCGAATAACTGTAAATAAATTATTAATTTATACGACGATGTAAAGGTTATCGAATATTTCACGTGTCCAGATATGTTAAGTTTCAATTTTGCATTTTATCTTTATTGAATTTTAATTGAATCACTAGCAAACTTCAGAGACAACGTTGATATATACATATATTCGATTAGATTTTAACTAACGAGTAGAATTAGACGTTGAAGTATTAGGTTGATTCCTGATTATGAACATCGTCGAAGTGTAAATTCATGGGAAAAGCATAGATTAATCGGAAATAAGAGGAAAAAAGTAAATAATTTGTTTGGTTCTTTATATTAGTATTGTGTAAATGTTTTCTATGATGAAATATCGTTATGAGTCGATAAAATGTTAATAAGCGCTCGATGCCCGTTAGTTCGCAGGCAAAACTAACAGAAAATGTTTTGTCTGGGATTTGGACCCTTCATTATACATTGTAATTCGTTGACCCCTGATTCCTTTGAAAGATGGATTATAGAGGCCAGCTTAGTTATGGAAAAATAGCTCAGTTCTAAGACAGTGCCATAAATTTCAAGTACCGACTTAATAATACCCCCGTACCTTAATTTCTATTACCGTCCGACTTGGTACGGTTCCTCAATTTTCTTATAGTTTTTCTATCCTTGAAAATATCGTAAACTGTATTTAGGAATACTTCACGTTTAATTTATTACACTATTACCGTCTCTCCTTCAACTCCATTATAAAGAATATTTCTACAATTCGAGTAAATCTTATTTGAATTTATTAAATTATTATTTCAAAAGAAAAAATTAGAAACCTATGAAAAAAATTTCGAATATTATTACGTCGTTGATATAACCTGTCGTAATTTATATTTTATATCGCGTGATGAATGATATTGATAAATACCGTATGCCTGACTTCGCGACAAATATGGGTACACTGTGAATACGAATTACACATATTTTAACTAGTTACTTTATTAACTACTTTGATATAATAATAACTTGATATTTAAGTATAAAATATGCAATTATTATACATTATTTAAATAACAAGTGATAGAATACTCAATACTGCATTATGAGATGCATTTTGTTTCTTGATGTTTAAAATATATTATACCATATCTCTCTTCTGTTGATAATTTAAAAAGAAATATTTCCTTATTCGAACAATTGATCTTCTTCCTGTAATAAAATAAATATCATTCTAATGCCTCCTCCGAAACAACTAAGAATATATAATTTTACATTCTCTTAATAATTAATATTTAGTTGAAAATAACAATATTTTACTTACCATACATTAACATCAACCTATTGTTTAATTCTTGATACTTCACTCGTTCATATTAATTTTTCAAGTGCATCCAACAAAGCGTCTACATTTGAATTTATAGCTGATTCGTTATTCCCTAAAATTACATATTCGTTAATAATTTTAACAAATTGATTAATACCATCACTAGTTGATTTATTTCTACAGCCGACAATATTTTTTTCCATGTGAAAGGATTACTTGTAGTTGCATAGATCACGATCCAACTACTTATTTTGTGCTTATTCAGATAAAATCAAATAGTACACAGTTAGACAACGCGGTTTAGGTACCATTTAAAATTATGGATTCATTAGTGACTTATTTTTCTGACATGATTTTCTCAGGAGAACTCTGATTTTGAGAAAGGGATATTGATACTTGTTCGTCGACTATTGACTTGGTTTCAGTAATGGATGTACCAGGCATTATATTAATAGGGTCAGATGTTTCATTACTAGTTAGAGAATTATTTGTTCGACCTGTAGCATTAACAGGTATGGAAAGTGATGTCAGAGTTATTGAATCTATTGCTGTTACTTCTGACTGTGAACTGTTACATCCTCTTCTGTGATACCTGATTCTGAAGTATTACTAGGAGATCCAGTCCATGATTCTCCTTCGGTCCAATTCCACGTTTCTATTTCCGAGGTACCATTAGTTGCTTCAGACCATTGGCTCTCTTGTGTTGCACTCCAACTTTGAGTTTGAGGCGAAGATGATCCGGTTTGCTCACTTGGTGTAGCTGAGCCTGAGGTACCACTAGATGTTTCATTCCATTTTCCCCATGCTGTCGTATTCCAACTTTGCGTTTGAGGCGCAGATGATCCGGTTTGATCACTTGGTGTAGCAGAGCCTGAGGTACCACTAGATGTTTCGGTCCATTCTCCTCCTTGTGTTGTACTCCAACTTTGGGTTTGAGGCGCAGATGATCCGGTTTGATCACTTGGTGTAGCTGAACCTGAGGTACCACTAGATGTTTCAGTCCATTCTCCGCCTTCTGTCGTACTCCAACTTTGAGTTTGAGACTCAGATGTTACCGTTTGCTCGGTTGGTGTACCAGATTCCGAGCTACGAGTAGGTGTTTCACTCCACTGTTCCCTTTGTGTCGTATTCCAACTTTGGGTTTGAGGCGCAGATGTTCCCGTTTGCTCGCTTGCTGTAGATGAGCTTGAGGTACCAGTAGGTGTTTCACTCCATTGATCCCCTTGTGTCGCACTCCAACTTTGCGTTTGAGGCGCAGATGTTCCCGTTTGCTCGCTTGGTGTAGCAGAGCCTGAGGTACCACTAGATGTTTCATTCCATTGTCCCCCTGCTGTCGTATTCCAACTTTGCGTTTGAGGCGCAGATGTTCCCGTTTGCTCGCTTGCTGTAGATGAACTTGAGGTACCACTAGGAGTTTCAGTCCATTCCCCTCCTTGTGTTGTACTCCAACTTTGCGTTTGAGGCGCAGATGATCCAGTTTGCTCACTTGGTGTAGCAGAGCCTGAGGTACCACTAGATGTTTCGGTCCATTCTCCTCCTTGTGTTGTACTCCAACTTTGGGTTTGAGGCGCAGATGATCCGGTTTGCTCACTTGGTGTAGCCGAGTCTGAGGTACCACTAGATGTATCATTCCATTGTCCCCCTGCTGTCGTACTCCAACTTTGAGTTTGAGACTCAGATGTTACCGTTTGCTCGCTTGCTGTAGCTGAACTTGAGGTACCACTAGGAGTTTCAGTCCATTCTCCTCCTTGTGTTGTACTCCAACTTTGCGTTTGAGGCGCAGATGATCCAGTTTGCTCACTTGGTGTAGCAGAGCCTGAGGTACCACTAGATGTTTCGGTCCATTCTCCTCCTTGTGTTGTACTCCAACTTTGGGTTTGAGGCGCAGATGATCCGGTTTGCTCACTTGGTGTAGCCGAGTCTGAGGTACCACTAGATGTATCATTCCATTGTCCCCCTGCTGTCGTACTCCAACTTTGAGTTTGAGACTCAGATGTTACCGTTTGCTCGCTTGCTGTAGCTGAACTTGAGGTACCACTAGGAGTTTCAGTCCATTCTCCTCCTTGTGTTGTACTCCAACTTTGCGTTTGAGGCGCAGATGTTCCCGTTTGCTCGCTTGCTGTAGCTGAACTTGAGGTACCACTAGGAGTTTCAGTCCATTCTCCTCCTTGTGTTGTACTCCAACTTTGCGTTTGAGGCGCAGATGATCCAGTTTGCTCACTTGGTGTAGCAGAGCCTGAGGTACCACTAGATGTTTCAGTCCATTCTTCCCCTTGTGTCGTACTCCAACTTTGGGTCTGAGGCTCAGATGAACTGGTTTGCTCACTTGGTGTAGCCGAACCTGAGGTACCACTAGGAGTTTCAGTCCATTCTCCTCCTTGTGTGGTACTCCAACTTTGCGTTTGTGCAGTTGATGTTCCGGTTTGCTCGCTTGGTGTACCTGTGTTTGAGGTACCAGTTGATGTTTCAGTCCATTGTCCCCCTTGTGTCGTACTCCAACTTTGAGTTTGTGCAGATGATGTTCTTGTTTGCTCGCTTGGTGTAGCTGATTCCGAAGTACCACTAGATGCTTCAGTCCACTGTTCGCTTCCTCTTGCACTCCAACTTTGCGTTTGAGACGCAGGTGTTCCTGTTTGCTCACTCGGTGTAGCTGAGCCTGAGGTACCACTAGATGTTTCAGTCCATTCCTCCCGTTCTGTCGTACTCCAACTTTGAGTTTGTGCAGTTGATGTTCCGGTTTGCTCGCTTGGTGTACCTGAGCTTGAGGTACCAGTTGATGGTTCAGTCCATTGTCCCCCTTGTGTCGTACTCCAACTTTGGGTTTGAGGCTCAGATGTTCCCGTTTGCTCGCTTGGTGTAGCTGAGCCTGATGTACCATTAGATGTTTCAGTCCATTCTTCTCCTTCTGTCGTACTCGGACTTTGAGTTTGAGCAGTTGATGTTCCGGTTTGCTCACTTGCTGTAGAAGAGCCTGAGGTTCCACTAGATGTTTCAGTCCATGGACCCCCTTGTGTCGCACTCCAACTTTGCGTTTGAGGCGCGGATGTTCCTGTTTGCTCGCTTGGTGTAGCTGAGCCTGAGGTATCACTAGTTGTATCAGTCCATTCTCCCCCTTCTGTTGTACTCCAACTTTGCATTTGACGCGAAGATGATCCGGTTTGCTGACTTGGTGTAGCAGAGCCCGAGGTACCACTAGATGTTTCAGTCCATTCTTCTCCTTCTGTCGTACTCGGACTTTGAGTTTGTGCAGTTGATGTTCCTGTTTGCTCGCTTGGTGTACCTGAGCCTGACGTACCAGTTGATGTTTCAGTCCATTGACCCCCTTGTGTCGTACTCCATCTTTGAGTTTGTGCAGTTGATGATCCTGTTTGTTCGCTCGTTGTACCTGATTCCGAGCTACCAGTAGGTGTTTCACTCCATCGTCCCTCTTGTGTCGTACTCCAACTTTGGGTTTGAGGCTCAGATGTTCCCGTTTGCTCACTTGGTGTAGCTGAGCCTGAGGTACCACTAGATGTTTCAGTCCACTGTTCGTTTTGTGTTGCACTCCAACTTTGCGTTTGAGGCGCGGATGTTCCTGTTTGCTCGCTTGGTGTACCTGAGCCTGAGGTTCCACTAGATGTTTCAGTCCACTGTTCGTTTTGTGTTGCACTCCAACTTTGCGTTTGCGGCGCGGACGTTCCTGTTTGCTCGCTTGGTGTACCTGAACCTGAGGTTCCACTAGATGTTTCAGTCCATTGACCCCCTTGTGTCGCACTCCAACTTTGCGTTTGAGGCGCGGATGTTCCTGTTGGTGTACCTGAGCCTGACGTACCAGTTGATGTGTCACTCCATTGTCCCCCTTGTGTTGCACTCCAACTTTGAGTTTGTGCAGTTGATGTTCCTGTTTGCTGGCTTGGTGTAGATGAGCCAGAAGGTCCACTAGATGTTTCAGTCCATTGACCCCCTTGTGTCGCACTCCAACTTTGCGTTTGAGACTCAGATGTTCCCGTTTGCTCGCTTGCTGTAGATGAACTTGAGGTGCTACTAGGATTTTCAGTCCATTCTCCTCCTTGTGTGGTACTCCAACTTTGCGTTTGAGGCGCAGATGGTCCGGTTTGCTGACTTGGTGTAGCAGAGCTTGAGGTACCACTTGATGTTTCGGTCCATTCTTCTCCTTGTGTCGTACTCCATCTTTGAGTTTGTGCAGTTGATGTCCCTGTTTGCTCGCTTGGTGTAGCTGAGCCTGAGGTACCACTAGATGTTTTAGTCCATTCTCCCCCTTCTGTCGTACTCCAGGTTTGCGTTTGTGGCGCGGATGTTCCTGTTTGTTCGCTTGGTGTAGCCGATTCGGAAGTACCACCGGGTTGTTCACTCCACTGTCCACTTTGTGTCGCACTCCAAGTTTGTGTTTGAGACGCAGATGTTCCTGTTTGCTCGCTTGGTGTAGCTGAGCCTGTGGTACCACTAGATGTTTCAGTCCATTGTCCCCCTTGTGTCGTACTCCAACTTTGGGTTTGAGGCGCAGATGTTCCCGTTTGCTCGCTTGCTGTAGATGAACTTGATATGTTTATATCGTTAATTGTAGTACTGGATACTCTGTTGTCTTCAGTCGAATTTCCCGGGTTATGCCCAATTGGTTTATCTGATTCAACAACTGATTCGACTATAATTATATATTTATGACCATTCTCATATTGCACTTGTATCGACTTGTTTATAGTCTTCCCATCTGCTGATATCGTTCGAACGAGCGATAAATCTGTAGTAATAATAAATTTATCGTTCGTAGCAATGCAATCTCGTACACATTCTTTTATTCGTTCTTCTTGCACTTCTTTTTCAGTCTCTTCCGATAGATTACAAATATCGATTAACTCTTTTCTATTCAAATTTTCTTTTTCTTTCAACAGTCGTTTCTTTTGTTCCAATTTCTTCTTCCATTCGAAATATCTAGCTCGATTCCATCTATATAGTTTGTTATAATAAGCAGCCACTTTTGACTTGTTGTGTATTTTACTGAGTTTCCAATATTGTAGCATCTGTTTAATCACATTGTAGTTTTCCTTTTTTTGTAACGCTTTCTTTAAGAATTCCTTAAATTCTTCCTCTGCAGATTCCGATTCATTGCCAGAATCCCACCAAAGTATAGAACGCTTGCGACTTTTGCTCCCTTTGGTAGTATTTTCACTATCGTTTGATATATCAGACGAGTTTTGATCAGATGAATTCTGGTCAGACGAATTTTGATGCGGTATATTTTCATCGGACGAATTATTATTCGAGGATTCGGTTTCATCTGTTGAATTTGTATCTTCAGAATCTTTTTCGCTTTCGGAAGTGTTTTCTGAGGTTTTATCAGAATCTTTTTCACTGTCGGAATTACTCTCTGAAGCATTGCCAGAATTTTTGTCACTTTCAGAAGTGTTCTCTGAAGTGCCGCCAGAATTTTTGTCACTTTCAGAAGTGTTCTCTGAAGTGCCGCCAGAATTTGTTTCACTGTCAGAAGTATTTTCTGATGTATTGTCAGAATCACTATCACTGGAACTGTCCTTGCTCAAATTTTGTCCACGAGACGTGGTCAGTTCGTTGTGATCGGAGTTGGTTGATGAACTCAATGGAATCGAAGCTATTTGCTGGACTCCGTCGATGTTCCTTTCGACACGATGTCTCCAGTTTTTCAAGAACCATTGTGGATAATTGGCATGTGATTCGACTTCCTGTTGGCGGTGTTCTAGAGGAGCACAGTGGACGTAAACGATCCAAAAGAGAAGCAGAATGTGGATGGTACCTGTTAAATATAAATGAATATTAATGTTTGGTAACGGATTCAGAATTTAATTGCGCGATAAATTAAATTTATTTTTTATGCTTTCCACTGTTTCTTTCCGTTGGGTAATCGAAAACCATTTTTTATTCAGTATTTAGTTAACGTTACGATTATAGAAATTTTTAATTAACAAATGTAACGTTTATTATGAAATATCGATTCCAAGAACAATGAGTTTTAAACAATTTTTAATCAGCTAATTATTATATAACGTTAAAAAAATTATTAGTGTTAAAATACATTTTATTATTAATTTATAATTTTCCTCAATTAAATCGATATGTAATTTCTCGAAATTACCTTTCATTTTTATCAAACTTTTATTAGACATACATTTCCCGGTAATAGGGTTAGACTTCACTGTTCATCTAAATTTTTTCGAGGTCCTTTTATATAGTTGCCTTCTGATAAATGTAACTTATCGCGTCGTCCGTTTAAATTTATGGCTATTATTACAATGATTCTTCTTATTTCTCATGTCATACTCCAATCTACTGTAAACAATTATTACGTACTAAGAAAGGTATCCGAAATTTTGCTTGTGTAAGATCAACGATGATGATGGTACTGTAAACAGAATTTTATATAACGGTATAACCAAACCAAAATCTCTGTGTCATAAATGGTATATATAGACATTGATATTGATCACGACTTAATTCAATTTATCTAGTTCTAATAATATTACTTGCATTATGTTCTCGTATGTTATAAATTATAATTACTTTTGGTTAAATTAAATTCGTTGTTATGCAAAGCGTATTAAACGATTGTACTCGCAAATTTAATTTAAATTTCATTAAAAAATACCGAGAAAAAAATAATCAACGGTATTTTATAACAATTTAAAAACGAGCAATCCTTAATAGGTGAATAAGATTTTTTTTCGTTAGATGCTTATATAATAACGAACGAGAAGCCTATATAAACTTCGATGAATTTACTTAGACGTATATTAGGTTGCAATGCTACAGGCGACAAACGTGAAGAATGTCACACGTTCCTCTCAATCAATCAAAATCACCATAAGCTCTAATAACAAAACTAAATATAGTTCATTTCACCGGGAGTACTTTGGGGAACATAATAATTCGAATCGAGCCATTTCCAATTATCCTAAATCCCCATTGTCTACCACGAGATCTATTATTAACTATTAATCTTCGACAAAAGCTGTGACAAATAAATTTTGCTAAAGAAACGTTAAAAATTAAAATCAAAAAATTTCAAAAGTCACGATTGTCACCCTCTAAATATCTCCAACGCTCGAACCCAAAGATCCTTACTCGTTACTAACGATCTACGAGGAGATTCGACTGAACAGATGTCTAATCCTAGAGGCAAATTTTGGTTTCGTAAGGTCGAGAGCGATGGAAATGGAAAGTGGGCTCCGAGAGCCGGCGCGAGCGGCGAAAGTGAACGTGATCCTGACCCAGGACACTCTAGTTTCCTAGGAGAGCGAGAGAGATCTGTGCGACAATCGCCAGGTTAATAGAAATCTCGGTTGGGTCGGGTCAGGACGACGGTTGCGATCAGCGAAAGTGAAAACGAAACGAAACGAGACTCTGAAGTCGGTTGTGGGCAGCAGATGTAGGTGAGAGAAATTGAGGCCGGTAAAAGTGGGCTAGCGGAACCCACTGCCCTATATCTCTATCCCAGCCACTTTCGTTCTCGATTCGCCTGTATACCTTCATGTCGCATGAGTCGCGTTCACTTTCGTACGAGTTCGAGAATCTTCTAGTCGTTCGATGAACTCCACAGGATTGGTCACTCGTTTGACGAATGTTAAGCGGGGTTTACGAGGGAACAGGTTATCCTGGTGTAACGAGCAGAACTTGGCGGCGGTACTTCCAAGGAAGCTTTCAAAGGATTGGATTGGGAGGTTTAGAAGGTTTTCGAGGAGTTTCGGTCTTCTTGGTCTCGTTGCAACAGAATCCTCAGGGCGAAGAATGGATTGGGAGGTTTAGAGGGTTTCGGAAGAGAGTTTCTCAACTTGGTCTTCACTTTGCCTTTTGTCCAATTAAATTCCCGGTCAAGATGTGTAAAAAAGGTTCTCAGACTCGTCTTAAGGGAGTTTGCGAAGAATCAAAATGGATTCGAATCTTTTTAATCGGATTCGAGAGAAATTAGGGATGACAGATGGGGATGATATAGTCATCAGGCAAATAAGTCATTATTTACTGCAAAATTATGTCGCATAAGTATAACTCGATATATTATAGTAATAGAATTTTGTTCGTACTTGTAATTAAATATTATATATTTCTTTATCTCTGTATCTTCTATTACCGCTGCTAAAGTCCCCGTATAGATATTTTCCAAGAATCGAGAATTGGGAAGAATAATGAGTCGTTCCGTTGATAAGACGTATCAGTAAAACTTCCTTCTTGATACTTACAATTTTATAAATGAAGAATTTTGAAATAATCAGTCGCGCAATGAAATCTTTATAATAGTGTTTTTTTAATTTTATCATATGACACAATAGGCTGACAGAAGACGAACAGAGAACTTCCATCAAATGACATTTCTCAATAAAAATGTGTTTTATTTCATTTATTCTTATCACCTCGGGCAAAGTTACTGATATCTAAAAGCGACAAATCTTTATTAATAACCGAAAGGAAAATTTATCACGAATGTATGGGAATTCCCAAGTGTCTCGAGTTAAGAAAAAGTAGTAGACTTTCTTTTCTTCGCGTCAATCGCAATTCCTTCCCAGTCCGCGATATTGATTAACATGTCACAAACGGATTCGAGGGAAGTTTAATATTAGATTTCTTTTTCAAAAGTAAGGGACAGCATTTCTTTCTGATTTTTATATCATGAAAAGCATCGAAGAATGTGTTTGTCAGGATGTTTCATTGTCTCTTTCGTGGCCTTTGTGCGTACACATACATTCGCAAAGTCAGGTATATTTTGAGCGAACGCTTCAGGGATAAGGCTATGCAGAGTCGTTTAGAATTGAATAATTCAAATTAAATTCAAATTTAAAAAAAAAGACATATATGTTTCCAATTAACTTTAAATTGTCTCAAAATTTATATCCATTTCTCGTTTCTCAAATAAAAATTACATATTTGATTATTATTTCAAATGTATTCAATTTATTACTGAAAATTTTTTTTAATTTCAAATTTATTACTGAAAAATGCTAGAAAAATGAACCGTATTAAACGATCGTACCGTGAATTATCAAATGATCGGAAAATTTTTAATTTTTAATTTTTATTAATTTCGACATCTAATTACCGTCGGACGATTAAACGGAAGCGGTTTCTTCCACGAGTAATTTCTCTTAATTCGCATGGAGAATAATAAGAGGACAAGAAGCATTGGAGGCAGGACGTTTATTAATAAGTCATCATTAGCGGGGCGTTAAATTAATACGCTTCTGTTGGTCGCTGTCTTTGATTTTACATTTGCAACACGCCAGACACAGATAATTGCGAAAGTCATCAGCCAGGAAAATGCGTGTTATTATGATGAGAAAAAAATACAACGACTGGTAATAAGTCCTTCATAGACGGATCTTTCTTCGTGGCGAAAGCCAATGAACGTTCTGTCGGGTCATCGTGCTGACGAAGATATTAAGTGTCAAATAAAACAACTAATTCATTCAGAGTACTCGTTTATCTTAGTTCACAAATCTTCCATTTGAGTTAGCGTACTTTAGATCTTTCTTCTGTCTTTTAAGATACTTAAATCCGACACGAGGCACTGGCACCAATCAGCTTCCCTCTTTCCTCGGTCTTATGTTAAAGAATGACGATGTACAAATTAGAAGAAATTAAATTCGTGACTATCCGTTAGTTGTCGTTGCTCATAAGAGTAATCGTAAGAGTAAATTAAAAGGGAGAAATTGTTTTAAACGATTGTTAACAAAGGAGCGTAGATATTTTCTAGTTACAAGTTAATCGTTTAATTATATATATTCAACACCTTTTCCTATAATACATTGAAACACACGGTATCGATATAGCACGATTCAAAAATTGTGATAATTAATACGGTATTCTTATAATACCAGTTGTATATAATACTGTTTCTCATCATTTGATTAGTTTCAGGTTTCATTGAACTCGGTTTCAGTATAAAACATAACGATTTAACCGTGTTATAGAAGAATCAAGCGTATCTTTATCGTCTGATTAGCTGCACTAAAATAATAATAAAATAAAATTATCTTCCAATTAAATTACCGTTAAATTTTAGAGGTAAATCTACCATTTATTTGAACAACTGTGAGGATCATGCGCGGAAAACATACGTATTTAACTGTCTTTCACAATTATCACAAACAGTTTTTACGCAGTTGCTGATGGAATTAAACCACTTGAATTCATATCCGGAATTCCAGTCTTTCACTGCTGTAAGACGAGCACAGTGTCCTTATGAATTCTTCCTTATGAATTAAATTGGGTTAACGAGGTTATTAAGAGAAGGACCTCAAACCTTTCTCATCAGGGGTTAATACGAATCAACATAAATGTTCTAATGTCACGAAGTTCATTTCTGTTACTAGTTATTCAAGTCCCTGTTAAAGATATCTTTGGATGAACAACCGGTCGATATTCGTTATCAGTTTGTATAGAACGCTTCAGAATCGCTGATTTTCGGATACATGTACCGTGGAATGGAAATGAAATTCACGTGTGTGAATTCTAGCGTGGGAAAGAATTTGATATTCGGACTTAAAAATTTTCATAGACCTCGATATAATTTATAACTTCTATAACATTACACTTAAAGTCTCGTATTGATTTAATTTTTATTTTATTCCGCAATTTTCTCACAGAAATTGCTAAATACTTAAATATCTGAATTATATTTTGAATATTAAATTATCGTTTCATTTTATAGTAATTCTAGAAAATTTCATCAAACTTCCTAAACTATAATTACTGCTACTTTACATCTAACTATATCAAATGAGAAAGCTATGACTTGTTTCACTAAAATAGGAAACTAAACTAGTGTAACAGTATTATTACTGTTTTACGCTATCCTTTACCATACAGCCTAAATACATTTCCCATGATAGATTAATTTATCGCACCGCTGTGCTCGTTAATTCTGAACCCGATAAAAAATGATACATGTCTAGTTATGCACACTTGCATATTTCTAAACTTAATTTCCACGACTAGGCTAACCTAGCGTGGCAAGCAATTTCATTCGATGAGTAACAGATCTTTAATTTGTTTTGCAGCAAAAAATCGTCATTTCCGGAATGCAGCATACGTATCGAGGTGCGTTCCATCCATATTATATATGCATACGTTACGTCCACGTTTATCGGGAGATATAAATAGATAAAGGTTATCAATATTATACCGAACAACTGTAACAAGAATTAAAAAAAAGTTTACGTCACTGGATATCGCAGGATTACGCAAGAAACGTTTGTACGTCGAATATAAAGCTGTACAGAAACAATGTACAGTTTATTCTTGGAAAGCAACGGAAGCTGCCGAGTTTCCTTTATTTTCCGGCAAATGTTTTGGAAAGCAGGGCATCCGTCAATTCTGCTACTGAACAATTCGACGGAGATCACGACGCCATTTAAACAGTGGCAATTCGAGCGTTATTACATTAACTCGCATCCTACTTAGTCGAATTTTTCAAACTTCGCGGGTCATTAAACTTTTGTTACGATTAGTTTAGCACTACGAGTTACTATTCTCGGAAGAGATGAATCGCACGCCGCGAGATTGCTTCAAAAGGGTACACTTAAGCGATTTTACGTTTCCAGGGTAATTGGAAAATTCAGGATAACACGATAAACGCTCTTTTTTTCTCCCGTTTCAGATGGAATTATTTTCAGCTATCGTAGAAGATTTTAATCGGTTAATTGTTCATTAAGAATCAAGGTTTGGTTCTGCAACGATGCGTAAGATTACCTTAGCGATGAAATAACAAAACAGATCTATGTTTCGTGGAAGTTTTTCAAATAGGTAAACAAAATTAATACGCAAATATTCCGCTTTATCTTCGTTGAAGTTAGGTTCAATTAGTCAAAGTTTGAGGCGTCGATTATGTCTCGGTGAATCGATTAGTCAGTAGTTAGAAGAGGATTGATTAAAGTAGCATATTTGAAAACGTGTAGAATGAGTGATATATGCTCGCATAAATATGCATGAGCTTGTTCATGACTTTTCCTTGTTCTTCGAGTACGTAAAAATTCGGACATGTTCGACATGTGTATAATGTAAATATTTCTGCGTTTCAGCTGTATCGCGTGTTTTCATAAATTAACGCACCGTAATTAATTCTGCAAGCATGATATCGGTAACATTGCCTTGACGTTTGTTTGAGAGGAAACGTGAGAGAAGTAGAATAATGTAAAGTTTGAAACGTGTAATTGAGGGCGTTTCCGAAGGGAGACCTCATGCGTCAAAATGTCGGATCGAATAAATGTTCTAAAGGAGATCTATCTTAATTATCTTAATTGTTTTTCTCTTTCGCTCTTTTGAAGTAGTCCATAAATTAGCGTCAAATTTTCCACGAAGGCACTCGATGCATGTTTCATCTTATTATTAGACTTTCACGAGTAAATTATTTCTGTCTATACCATCGGGACGAGTAATTTTTCTACCAAATTTACCGTCAATCTCAATTGTCGGAATATGAAGTTTAAATTTTAGAGAAACATTTTTATGCAATTTAATGAAAACGGTTTATAGTTTGTTTCAAGTATTTAAAGGTTAAATTTATTATTAGAATATTACTTTTATGTCAGAGTTGTTTATCTCGCCGTGTCAATAAAGATATTATGCAAAGTGATTAAAATTGCGATACACATTTGGAATGCAATGGAAGAATGGAAGAAAATCAGAAATAGTGAAAGTGCCACTAGTCCTTGGAAAAAATACAGTATGGAGGAATGGACAGTGATAAATACTAAAAAATTCAAACGTGTTATTGAAACTTGTTTGTGACAAACATGTTTAATAACAGATTTCGTTGCAGGGAAAATTGATTGTCGCTGGTATAAAAGTAAAACCTGTTTCTCGAACCTTTGATTATTTTGTCTGGAAAGAAAATGATACTAATGATCTCGAAGAACCATAATCCTCTGCGAGAAAGTTTCGACATTTCTCAAAAAGAAGTTAATCGAAAATATAAAAACAAAAACTGACACGATTTCACTTGAAAGGAAGGAAATTTTCTCGAAGGGAATCAAATCTTTCTTGTTCTTAAGCAGAGAAAAACCGTGAGGAATCGAAACGTTCCTCTTCGCGTTTACCTCGAAGATTCGTTGAAACAGCTGTTAATCTAAGCCTCTCGTCGACCAAGCCGACAAACAACCTTTAATGTTCACCAATTTTCTAACACGAGGTATCCACGAGCTACCAATCGTTCTCCATGTGACTGCAAGCCGCTTCTCAATTTCACGAGCTCGTCAGCCGCAAATTGCAGCGATCCCTGTCGCAAAAATAGATTTTTAGCTGTCGAGATAATCGACCAAAGGGGAGGGGTCGTTGATTTCAGAGCAGGCCGCTGTAAATCTTCTTACAAATCAACTCGTCGATCTCTATCTGTCACTTCGCATCTAACCTGTGTACGTTTATAGATTTCGATAATTTTTTATTACATACTTGTAATCCTGACATTAATTTTAAGTCATCTTACCAACGTTCACCCTTAATCCCGCTCCTATCGATATAATTTACCTATTCATCTGCCGAGATATACCGATCTTTCCGATCATCCACTCTTAAGTTTCTCCGTGAATTCTCATCCTCGTCGAAAGGTTAATATAACCTGAGAAAAGTCCAGGAAATAATGATCTCGACGTTTCATTGGATTCTTGCCCGATTTAATGACATAGGAAACGACGTACGTTTCAAAAGTGAACGAAAATCTAGCATATAAGTGCATAAACGGTGTGACGTATCTGGATGACCACGGCAACCTGTATGTCTTGTCACGTCCCTAACGTTCGCCAGGAACGGCCGGGTAAACGTCAAGGGGACGCCAGAGGAGCGTCAGGGGCACCCAGCGTCGAGACGGAGCGAGGTTAGGCCTCGAAGCGGACTCGCGCGGCCGATCGAGTCAGTTTCGCACGAGCAACACGCGCAAGCAAACGCTTTCCCTGGCATTTTAGTTGATCGCTGTAGCTCGCGCACGACGCATGGCAGACGCGCTGCCACGCAGATCATAGACGACAGAACCTGTGAAGACGATCCCACAAACACGATAGACATTCATCATCCGAGGTCTGCTTACCCCTGACCCAACTTTCGCGGCTCCGACCATCGAGTCTCTCGTTCTTCTTCTGTTCGATCTGGTTCATCGTTCGAGACATTCCATGTTGCCTAGCTACCTCTGATAGATCGATCCTGTCTCTGCGGATCTTTCGTGACTCGTAAATCATTGGTCTGAATCTATAAACGATAAGGGATAAGAGTTGGTCTGGTCCGGGGTACGTAACAGGGATCCTGAGTCGGTGAGAACCGATCGTGGTGGTTGATCGAGGACGAGGAACAGTCTTGTGCTTGTTTCACCGACCTGTTCGGTGCACGAGGTCTGACGGGAAAGAGGAGCGAGACTTGAAAAGTCGCGCGATCGAGAGAGAATCTCGGGAACATCTGTTCTGCGCGGCGCGAGAAAGAGGTAAGGGACTTTCCCAAATCTTTCCTTCGAATTGTACGCGTTTACGTGTTCTTTGGTGGCTGCTGTCATTCAGCTTCTTTCTCGTCCACGACTTTGCAACGAACTCGAAGGTAAAATCGAGAATGAAACGAAGAAACAAGGATTATTTACGTATTAACACGTATTTTTTCATACCGTTTGTATTTTTGTTGCGAGACATCGAAGCTTCGCGTTTCGATCGTTTAACGTTGCGCGCGAGGGAAATCAATAGAGTCGCGATAGTTTCGGAATTAACGCGAGAAAAATGCCGCGCGATTTAAATTTCACGCCTTTGAAATTTGGGATAATTGCCGTTGACGAAAATGGCGCGAAATTTAGGTGAGTTTATACCTTAGGAATTCGTCGTAGCGCTACCGTAGACAAAAATGGCGCGAAACGCGGGTGTACAATTTCGAAATTCGGTACAGTTATAAATACTATAAATTGTTATATCACTGTGTTACTAAGACATTTCTGTTACAATTCGCCATTATAGACGCGTTCGACCGATTCGCGAAATAGACTCTGAACCAGCCATTGTGCAAATTCCATTTACAATGAACAATACCGATTCGCGGATCGTCGCGATGTCTTTTCGACTCGTCAAAGTTCAAGCAAGTGAGGCAGAAATAGAAGCTGGAATGACGCGGGGTAAAAGTTTGCAGCAATTGGGAAACGATTAACTATTTGTCGTCAGTGTATTAACGTTTCCTAAATAACGCGGATTAAAAAGATAACGGGATTACTTAACCGCGTTTCCTATCTTTCGAAATGCAGCGTTACATTTCGCGCACGCATGTGCGAGATTACGAGACTCGAGCAATATTTTTGAGATATATTCAAGAGTAGCCGTGTTTGTAAAGCAGCAAAGCTATTTTATCGCAAAATGGCGCGTTATTGTGCTGTAGCGCTATTATAATCCTCTGATCGGTACTGAAGCTTAACGATTCTTATTAACTATCGATATCGGACTTATCGGAACGTTATTAAACTCGCGATGACAAAGACGATACCTTCGTAACGATAATACCGATTTCTCCGTTATTTTGAAATCCTGTGGTTCTTATCCCTACTTTCTTTTGACGTTTCACACACGATATTTGGACTTTGCTTCGAAATATTTCCAGGTTCGTTCTCCCGGGTGAAAAAACTCGAGTGGTGATTAATACGTAACAATTATTCGCGTTAGGATTGAATCATCCGTAGATACGCTTCTTAAAAATTCTCTTCGATAAGCGATAGAGTGAGCTTCTCCGGAGAATATTCTGCTAATCCAAATTCGCGTTCCATTTTCCGCATCGAGTTCTATTTGCGAGTGAACGGTATCTGTAGAATTGTATAATCTGTCGATTAGGTCGGGACTAAGGAGGGTTTTTTAGTTCAACGTATTTTATAGTTTTATCAGGACTTCGAGAATCGACTCAATGAATCCCTGTAAATCGGTTAAAAGGGTGAAAAGTTGTAATAAAGATAAGGCTGCCTATCTATCCGATGCACGTGCAAGGTTTAACGTCCGTTGAGTATAGATATTAAGAAACGTGTGGCTAAGAGTAATGTAAGATGATCTATCGGAGACGGAAAGAAAAAAGAATTTGTCTCGAGTTCAAATCTTTATGACTTTCGAGGAATTTCTATCATTTTTGAAAGAAGGAAGTTGCAACTCATCGAGATTTTCTTCGTATTAAATTGATATTCAGTTATTACATCTACGTCGTTTCTGTTAAAAGAATTAAATTCAAAAATTCAAATAGCTACTATTTCTACCGTCTGTACTCGACAAATAATAAAATTATGTATCTGTAAAGAATAAAAGAAAAAAATGTAGAAAATTCATGGTTTTTAAACTCCACGAAAGTTAAGCAGCGCGTAATTTATCGGATGATTAATCAAATTTAATCTTGAGGCAATTTTTTTATCGTACGGTTTAATATTTCCAATATTTATACCTTTTGTTCTTTATTCAAGCTCGATGGAAGTTAAACCTCCGATAATTCATCGTAGATATAATATCTTTCCATCGTATTAAATAAAATTGAATATTTAAATCAACGCGAGTGCGTAAGGAGCGGAAATAAAAATTTCTTATGTTCATAGACTCGATTCGAAGAGTGCATTAGCGTTATTGCCACTGGACTCAACCCACAAAGGCATTTTTATCGAATCAAGAATAAACAAATTTTCAGTCATTGTCTTGCTCGTAACTGCTCGTAAGCCCTGAAACCTGTCGGAAAACTGTTGCATGAATCATTTCACACACGTGTCCGTTGGAAAGGCGTTTCGACGCCTACGCATCTTCCACACGCTCGTGTGTTTGCCCGGGAACCTTGATTTTTATTCGTGTTACACGCGAATGAAAGAGGTTCTGCCAATTTTCCACGCGATACACCGCTTTAATATAACACCTTTCGCACGATACTCGCTTCGGGATAAATGAAATTATATAAAATCGCTGAAAGTACCATTTTTCTCCTCACGAGGTCACAGTTAAAACGTTATATGGACAAAACGTGGGAAAAGTGGAAATATCTCTCGGATCTCGATTAATTCGTCGTTCGTTAGCTTTGAGATGTTTATCATAAATCCTTCGAAATGCAATTATTATTCCAAGACAAGAATCTTCTGGTTAAATAAAAGATTCGAGTGTCGTAGAAACGTGAAAGATAGAAAGGGCCATTTTTATCTTGTTATTATCAAACGGAAAAGTAAGTACAGAGACTAATTAATTGGTAGATCGTTTAATCAGTAAAACGTATACATCGGGTGCCATTTTTTGGAGAATTTCTCTCGTTTGCGATTCAGCTTCGCGGGTTTCAGGGGCGGCTGTTTAAATAATTCTTTTAGACATTCCGGTACCTTAACAGAACAACGGGCCAAAAAATATGCGCAGTTGATCCGACTGCAGCGACTGTAGCCAAATGTAACCGTGGACGAAGTTCAATGCCGCGTGGACTTTCTCGAAGCGGAGAACCAAGAAAGATCGCCCTCGATTTTCCTCGAGTATCAACCAACCTTCGTTCCGGATAGTTCTTTCGACCTTCTCTTCGAATCGCTCCGAACGGATTATTCGATGCAGTGCCTCGACTTTTTGTCGTCGTTCTTATCTTCGTTTAACCGTCCGGAAAAACCGCGATAAATCGAAAATAGGCGATAAAGATAGGAAAGTAATATTTCTAGGTAAAGGGAGTGTTTTATTGAGAAGATAAAGTAATCGGTAAATGGATAATTTAACGTGGATTTGTATTGGTTTTTATCAGCCAGTTATTTAAAATGGCCATTTCTTACGAATGATATGAATACCCTCTTTGCTTGGCATATTGAAATTATTGAGAAAATCTATATAGAGATAATACATCGACGATATTCGATGGAAGCTCCTCAGTTCGCTGCGTAATAAATTGGAGCGCGTTTAACACATTGTCGGCGCTTTTGATTCTATCAATGTCTCTCATTCTCGACTTACATATGCTAATATTCATTGCAGTACACATGTGGATGAGCGTATGGTGTTCCGTGCAACAAATTTAGTGGAAATAGTAATGAATTTGAGTAAGCTTTGAGAGTTACATATTTTTATTGTAAGAAGTTGAAAAAGAGTTCGTTATTTTATATATTTTTATATATTTTATATATGATTTATAAATATTTCATAATTTTCATTCAATTTAATAGATAAACACTGTTAATAGAATGTATCAATGAAAAAATTCAAACGTTATTATTATGGTGAAGAAAATTTGATTAGTTAATGTTATAAATTTTGTCGGATAAGATAGTTTCACCTGGTAGCGATATATTAACTATTGCAAAACTCTTGTAACATTTATCGACAATAAGCTAAGATTAGAAACTTTTAACGACCTCCCAAGAAACTAGTTAACATTTTGCGGTTCACTGCATTTCGACTATTTGCATCACTTCGATATAAATTATGCATACACATCGTGACCATTATTTAAAGTTGGATAATATTTACGAATTATTTCGTATACTCTAAACAGGTTTCAAGCTCGTATAGAATCGCAAGATTATCATTAGATACTCGCTAATTTGTATGGATTCACCGGGTTTTTTTGGGCTAGGATTGAACAGAAGTAATTATAATTGAGACAAATAAAAATAATAATACGTAAACATGGATGAATAATTACGTTAGTAAAGATGAATAATTTACGTTGAACGATCGCGTCGAATTACATCATAATCAAAAGAGTAGCAATAATCTCACGTGAACAAAGCTGCAATCTAAAGGTTAAAGATTTTGATATTAACGTTTCCTTTTCCTCGATAAATATTCACACGTGTACACGAGTCACATCCGGCGTATACGAGTACTACTAAGTTTACAGCCGTCTGTCGATTAAATGCAACAAAGCTGGCTCGATCCAAAACTGCGATACACAATTAAATTTCTTTTATCAGGAATAATTTCATCGAGTATTTGTTTTGTCTAACATACATTCCTCCAATGATAGTTCTATCAGCTTGGGTGCAACTCTTCGAGAATATTACCACGAATTCGGAATTTATCTGACACGTGTCAGTGATACACTTTATCGTTCCCGTATTCTCTCTACTTAATTACAAAATTAGAGATAAAAATTTCGCCAGACGAAGTACGGAAAACTGAAAATGATAAGAGATATTTCTCACTGGACTTTCTTCGATGAAGTAACAAGTTACGAGGAATTTATTTGCGTCAATTGTTTATATATATATATATTTCTTTTTTTCAGAGGTATTTCTTACCAATAACAGTTAACGTTACGCGTCTCTCAATTTTCGACGATCATGTTCAACGTTATAATTGCAGTTTTTCTAATCCTCTAATTAGAGTCACTCTCGGTCAGTTTGATAGAATAACTCCCAACGTTATTAATAACGTATGCGCATGATAATACGAGATATCGTAATGCAAAAGCTGGGGAAACCCGTGTAAATTTTCCTCGTACTAATTCTAAAGAAATATATTACGGGTGTATCAAGCGTTTGATTACCGGGGAAACACTGAAACGAAGGTAACAGAAAGATCGACGTCGAACGAAAGAAAAATAATTTCTATATAAAATATCATATAGAATATTTATATACAGAACATACTTACGGCATGGTTGTATCGGAAGAAGAGCGTGAAAAATTTTTCGCGTGAGATTCCTCGAGTACTTTTAGCAAGAAACGATTATGGTATCTCGAGTAGACAAAGTTCTTCGCTTAAGAGGTTCATTAACGTTTTTACGTTCTCTTTATGGCTTAACGGTGACTAATAGCATTGCAGAGATATGTTTGTAGCGGATTAGTCGCGTGTCACGATGTGCTACTATTTTGTAATGCATTTTTCATGTGTGATAACTAAGATAAAAGGACCGTGACATATTTTCGTCACCGTATTCTTCGTGAGGCTAGGTCTGATTCTACGTAACTGGAATAAGTAATCAATACGAAACCGTAAAAATAGAGAAATTATAAAAATCGAAGTCTAATAATATTGGATATTATAACAGGAGGACAGTCTAGCGAATCCCGAGATATAATAAAATTTTGAAAATTAAGATTAATTTAGACTGGAGATTGAAACGAGAAAGTTTTCAGCTACGATACAATTTTGAATATTGAAATTAATTAGGGTTGGAAATTAAAGGAAGAGTATAGTGGTGTAAGTAAAATCGATAAAAATTTTAATTAAGGCGTGGAAAACCACGTGAGAATTGCAAAATGCAATTTACTTTCAACGTTAATGCGAAACATTGACGTATCATGTTTCCTTGTTTATTGGTAAAATTATCTCGTGTTCGTTATGTCTCTTCTCATTGTTTGGATAAAGAATGAAAATCGTCGGGCGACAAGTGATCTCATTTGCATGCAAGTGTCCGTTAACCGCAATTACATCACGATTGACGTATCCTACCAATGCATTGACGCATCAAAATATTTTGTAGCGTGATAGATCTTAGGAATCTCGTGTTTTTCACAATAAGGAAAATCAGACACAATAAGAAAAGCAACTATGGTAATGCTAGAGAAGGTTGACTAACGACGGTTTGTCTTGTAAACAGCAGTTCAAGGCGAATCTCCAAGCTTCGTATAAATAATCCAACGATATATTAACCAAGCGAATAATTTTCATAAACATTTCTAAACCTTATTACCACCGAACTATTTCTTTCGGATTTTCGCTAGTATAATAAAACATTTTTACTCTTTTTCGCAAATGTTATAAAATTAGACTTAAATTTTCAGAGTTACGTACAAATGAAAGTCTTCAGATTCCTTCACTCTTACATTGTTTCGTCTAAATATTATTATAATATTGTCTAAATATTTCGGTTCGAAATATATGTAAAATGCAAATATTAGAGGAATATTTCAAAATTTCAAAGCGAAATATATGCATGGTGACTTAGGTCACTTTCCTAATCACCGGTACAATAATAATGCAAATAAATTAAACCTACTTCGAGGAAACGTATGGTTACTCTAATTTCATGACAAGACACGATCACGTTATCCTCTCGAACTACGTGTTAACGAAAGCATGGATCATCTGAATCATGGCAACGAGCCATCGAGTTCTCGGCGCAGCCATAAACGCGAATTCCGTCTCGTCTCTCTCGCTAATCTTCGACAATCCTTTCCACAGGCGGGGATTAACCTTATCTTTTCTGAAAATAAAAAAGAAAAAAAAAAGACAGAGGAAAGAGAAAACAGAAGGAAAGAAGAAAGAAAAAAAAGGGAACGGAGCAAAGTGAAAGATCATAAATCGCCAGGTGAATTGGCGCGTCGACGGCGTTGCATAGCGACTGGCTAGATTGTAATTAGCATCCTGTGTACAGTATATAACAGTAATCAAGCGTAATAAGCGAACCTGCTGCGTTCTCTCGAATGATCGCGCGAGTGGCTGAGGTATTCGAGATTTTCTTTCCTCGCCTCGCGTTCGCTCCGGCCGTTTTCCTTTTTGCTTTTCCTCTTGCTTTTCATCTTGCTTTTCCTTTCCCTCTGACACGAGTCGACGGGTCAATAACACCTTGTCCTTCTGACTGGCGTCTCGCATTGTCTCGACCGCGATTCGCGGCGCCACCGATGAAATCGCGAACGCCGCGAGCTCGTTACGTGCTCGCGCGTACGATCGCTGATTTCGCACCTTTGGTAATCGAGCAACGTTCGATTATGCGCTCACGATCCATGGGTGGCTGATCAGGCGGGAATGCGTGGATCGTGTAACGCTTAGACCGCCCTAGATGCCGAGGTTGATATTCCTTGCCGGTGCAATCGATCGCAGGTGTCTGTCATCGCGGTCCATTCCACTCTTAACACTATTCGCTTCGTTATTTCTTCTTTTCTTTTTTTCTTCCAACTGTGGAATGCGCATAGTTGGGTGTGTGGTAAGAGCAACGCGGATCGTGGATCGAGGAACGAATGTTTTCGTTAACAGATACACTTCGATGACTAACTTGTGATAAAGTATAACTTATTTTGTGTTTGCGGGTAATAAGTGAAAATTGTCAGTTGTCACTGAAACAATTGGATATTTTGAAGAGCACCCACATGTCCGCGAGCCTAGTACAGTCTCTGTTTAGCTTAGGGTAGTGTGCTATCTATGTGTATATGGTTAACAATTGTTTAGCGAAGCGGTTTGTATTTCGTATCGTTTCGATTACGAAATTACACGTTGTATGAATATTAATGACGCTAGAATTAAAGTTCTTGAGAAATTGCGAAAAAAGCGTAAAATTATTATTTAAATTTGTATGTTTCAGCAAAAATTTCATTATCTTCGTCAATTGATTATTTAAAGTTCAATTTGTTAGTCATGTTTCGGAAATTTATGCTACTTCGTAGACACCGGTATTTCGTTCATACGTTCACACCAGCTGTCGAAAAGGTTTCACCTTTTTCCTGTTCGTATGGCGATATCGTTTAAAGAAAAGACGTTTCTTCTTTTTAATCGAAATCGCGTACTGCATCATCATATGCACCAAAGATAAGGACAACGTTGAAGTGATTTACTGTCAGTTTTGTTTCTTCGTTTCCTCTATTTACTTTGTGTAAGTAGAAACACTAGCGTCGTTGATTATCTTTCTTCGATATCGAGATCCGATAAGATGTCTGCTTGTTTGAAAACATATTATCGCGAGACGATACTGATCCGTTAATCCGCGAGAATTGCTACACTTTTTCAAAATTTTCAACACGAGACCCACGTTAATAGATAAAAATTTGCAAAAAACAATAAACGACTTTACCTGGTTTATGATCGATTAATCGCTTAGGTACTTAAAGGATATTTTATAAATGGAATACCGATAACGGTAGAAAAATTGAGTACAATTAAGTAACGAATTGATACGAATTACCGATACAGAATGTTCCATGATTACCTAAGAATTGAAACATTTCGAAATCTCGACAGGTGGAAATATCTATAATTTGACAGATATAAGCCAATACGCATTTTCAAATATCCATCGTTCGTATGTTACAGATAACACACATTAACGAAATAAAACGTGAACGTATCTGAAAGAATCGAAATAGTTGCACAACCAGGCAGTGATATGAAGAAAACGCAAACCAACAGTTATGGTATGTCGATCTATTTTGTACTTACTATTAATTCAATCCCACATCGATAAAGAAACAACTTCGAAATCGTTCGAAAATCCACTTCTCATACAAATTGAAACGGTGTTCCAAACAATTTCAGACATAACCGATCCAACATAATTAATCATACAAATTAACTCGCCTAAAAATCCTAATAAACAAAGAAAAAACCAAAACTTAACGTTCATGTTTAACTTTGCTAACCTTGAACATGCTAATATCCGGTGTTTGGCAAATACAATAAACGGAAATCAAACATTGACAATGCGTCTACGAGTTTCCAATGGTAGAAAAATAAAAATGTACTAATTTATTCACATATTTATATATTATCGAGCCGAACATACCCTTGTGTACGTAAGATGTAAGAAAACAGGGAAAAAGAAGAAATAGGATAAATTCACTGACTACGGAAGATAATAAAATTTCATCGTATACATCCATCGCAAGATAAAACGAATAGCGTTAATGAAAGTTGGTCCGACAGGCAGAAACTGAAAGAAAAAGTAGGAAAGATATATTGGTAGATACAAAGGTTGAGGTTAAAGTCTCGGGGAGAGAAAAATTAGAGAAAGGAAGATAATTGGAAAGAAGAAAGAATCGCGTTGAAAGTATCGGTCGGTCATTCCACGTTTTGCGTTCGAATCAATCTCGCAAGAGATTTGGGTTCCTCGAAAGATCGCGAACGCAAAGATCGGCAAGACGGAAAGAAGGGAAAAGCGAGGAACGAAAGGAATGGAAAAGAAGAAGCGGCGGCGTTAAAAATGGCAGTCGGTCATTTCGCATCTTTAATTCTGATCAATCTCGCAAAACAAATTCATCGGTTGGAAGTAGGTTGTCTTTGCAATTCTATTAGGCCAGGCTCCAGGGACTGCTCGTGTCCTCGGGGCACAAAATTTATCGGCGCGTAAGACAATGACTTCATTATCGAGGCGAGCATTGTACACTTCTCGCATGAGAATCGTTGCACGACACATCGAAGCGAATCGACGATAACGCTCGAAGGAAGCCTCTGATCTAGAAACGCAGCAGATATCCGGCGACCTCTCCAGTCGCCCAAGAAGGTAGATAAAAGCCCGCAGCTCTGTGAAGGCTGGTCTCCACCGTCTCGAGGTTACAGTACATTTTACGGTTCACACGGACTGTCGATCGGTTTTTCTCTTCGAAACTGGTTTCCTTCGTCACTTGCTATACTTAAACGTAATAAAGGTTAAAACGGTATGAACGCATTATCGTGGAATCCTGCAGTCGTTTTACCGAGAAATCATTTCGGGCTCCTCGAACCGTGTCGCGCCGGGGCACATTACTCGAGGGTGAACGTCAGAAAGGCCGAATGAAAAAGTCCCGATGTTGACGTGTTATTATTAGGAATGTCCAGGGTGTCGCGTATCGAATGGTTTACCTAAGAAAAATGGCAATTTCGCGTACAGAAATAGATATTATTTCCCGCCACGGTTTATTTACGAGGGGATACTGATGGCGACTGCTTGGCCACGGGTACGTTCGTATTTTACCTTGAAGTTTATGCTACGGAAGAGTTTGCGTCGTAGGATCAGAATTTCTTCCTTGTATTTATCGTTAAAGCCTTCGCGCGTTATCGTCTCGTCGATTTTGTCTTCGCGAGAAAAGTTATGTCTTCGTAAATGTCTGTACGTCGTCGATGTTTCTTCGGAAGAAACGTAAAGTTCTTAGTATTCCACGAGGTTACCATAAGGTTTTCGAGGTTTCGGTTATCTATTATCAACGCTATTTGTGCGTTTCTTCTGAAACTGCCGATATGTTAAGAGATAGTTAGTGAGAAGAGGCACCAAGAAACGAGGAAGCACCTATCTAACGCACATTTTCGCCATCTTGAAGATCAACGCGGCATCTCTGGCTCCTGAATATGTTACTATTACGAATCGCGTATAAATCATGGAAATTGGTAATGACGACTCTGCTATTTATTCTTCAGAATTGCAATTAGCAGACTGCGTTTTCCGCATGAGTTTTTACCGTGATGAATCCATTTTCACGTAACGATAACTCTACATTCCGCGCGATAAGCGATTTCAGGAAGTGACAGGGAAAACTGGAATTTCTATCGATCTTGCTCCATCGTTCGTGTCATCGGCATGGCACACATGTCTAACGCAATTTTCGTGAAAACATCGTGGCACAGTTAGCCTAATAGTTCTTCGAATTTGTTAATCGCGATCTGCGTATGCTGCGTGTTTCTACGGACAAATATGCAGGCGGGGAACTTCATGTCACGCGATCGTGTTTTCGTTTGACAGAGGAAAATTCGCGTCACGGGAATAATTGCAAAGAATCGCAAGGAAAAAGGCGAGAAAAAGAAAAGACGCAGAAAAGGGACGAGAATTTGCTAGATCGTGCTCGATTTCTTTTTTATTTTTATTTCTATTTTTGCGTAACTTTTTACGTAAGCCATTAAACTCGCAACGAAACGGAATATCTTCCGAACGAGATTATCGTACGAATTGCTCGCAGGTTTTCAGTTTCGCTTTACGCTTTTTGTACGTTTGACTTCTATGATGCATCTGGATTGTACTTCATCTTGACATGTCGCCAACGTGAAGCAAGTGTTGACGATGTTATGTAATAATCATGAATGAAATCGTATTGAAACCGCAATTGCACGTGTCATGAAACGGGTATATTATGAGATCGCGGATACGTTCATTGATACTTTCGGGCGATAATTTAAAATATTTTTTCTATGGAGGTAAAAGAAATGTTAATCGGGGAAGGACAGCTTTATTTTATGAGAGACGTACTTTTGTCTTTCCAGTTACTTCAGTTTCTTATCGTTAGATCGAAGTGAAAATGAGATTGTTAATTTCTTGAACTTTCAAATGACTGACTCGACTTTGTTCGAAATTTCTATAATCCAAAAGTTATTTAATTCGTTTCATTTTAAAACGGATTGTTAACTTTTCGTTGTAGGAAAAATACGAATATACTGAAATAATAAATATATCTACTAATTACTATAGTACACTGTGTAATACTATATCGAGCTCGTATAATTTTTTGTTATATTGCGTTAATGTTTATTGGTATTATACAATATGCTATAGTGTACAATACTAATATCAGACATATAAATTTCCCAGACGATCAAATTAACTTCTCAGACTATTGTAAAATAGGAACTATTGTTAGAATCGTTAAATGAATGATTCAACGTTGCTTCGCTACTCCATATGAAAAAAATAGCCATTTAATTCGTCTCTATCCATTTAAACTTTTAACCTTAGATTTTGTTTGCCACGTACGATAGCAGAGAATGCAAATTCAAGCTGCATAATCTTGTACCGTCTACTGGAATAACAAGATAAGTAAAGTGCCACTAGAATCAATAACAACTAGAAGGAATGCTGCATTTGTAACCAACACCTAGCAAAATGCAAAATTGACTTCAGTTACATAAGCTGAATTCAAAAACGGAACGTTCCATTGAATATCGTTCTTCGGTAACAATGCTAATTGCTCTAATTGGATCCGACTAATTGCAGTTACTGCCTTCGGTTAATTACAATTTTACCGCTCGCGCACTTCGAATGTCGCAAAAAGTGGATGCAGTTCGACATTTTCTAGGAAAAATTGACAATAGGAAAAAATCGGGAATTATTGGCCGAGTTTTGTACAATAAATTTATTCTTAACGGATTGAAATCGCATCAATTTAGCTATTAGCTCATTAGTTACATACACAAAAAAGAAGAAAAAAAAAAAAAAACAAGAGAGTTTACAGATCGCTATTAGTTTTAAAACGCTTTATATTTTTATAATTTTTATTATTATAATTGTCAGTTTATTCAAAAGTGAGTCAAAAAATTGTAACCAAAAGTAAATTTTATAATATAATATAAGTTTTGACATTTTTCCGTTCTCTTTTAAATTACTCTTCAAAGTAGATTCGATATTAAGGTAGATTTTGAGATAAAAGTGCGATTCTCACTGCAAAATGTGTGTCAATGATGGTCCACTGTTCACGTGTCGATGAACATTTTAATTTATCAAAATTATACACGCAAATACAGATACTTGGTTTCTACGATGTTTCGCATTCCTTGCGAATTAAATCTTGTCGGCTAGCAGAATGCCGTTGCACAGAAACGAGTATCAAAAAGTTGCATCTCAGATGGAGCACTTCAATCATCGAATTGCATGATTCATGCGATCGGCGGAACTTTGGTCAATTTTATCCGGGCAAAGTTCGTGGAAGGAAAGTTCAACCGGTTCACATCGCGGAGCAGACGAATGAATATTAAACGCAAGTCCATGTTGACGTTAGGCATACCGATATCAGACGATTTCGTAACAGGGAAATATTCTTTGTTTCGCGAAATATCAAGTCCGCGCGAGAAAACCTGGCTAACGCGAATCATGAACGCGAGCTGAATTTCGAAACGCGTAATGGGTTTAAACGAAGCAAGAGAGATTGTAAAATATTCGAGCGAAGAATAAAACGCAACGAATGAAAGACACGTTGAATAATGTACACATTTCAAAAGTGCAAGCTGGTTTATGGAACGATAAGTCTCGACATAATAATTCCACTGTTATGTCTTATCGAGTGCTCGATACTTGTCCAGTTCGTTTATTTTTACACGGTTTCGCTTAGATGTGAAAGTTTTATTGCAATTTCCGTTGCTAAACGAGTGGAAAATATTTCGAACGGTCTGGAGAGAAGACGAGGAAATGGTCGTGAGATATTAACCGTGATTTCGCTGCTGGTTCGGAGCTAGATTTACAGGCGGAGAAATTGAAAATGACACTGCACAGTTAAGATCCGGATTTATGAGAGTTGATGGAATCGATAGAAACGTAAAACTTGGATAGATTTTCAATTCTAATACAGTAACACGATACGTTGATAAGTTAGAAAGGAAAAATAATCGTTTTAATACAGTAATTGAAATTTAGATTAAAGAGGAGGAAAAGTGCGTGAAATATAGTTGAATATAATTAACGGTGAAATTAGTCCGCCTTTTTATTAGATTAGTATTTCGCGATAAATATTCAAAGCACTATTTATGAGATAACACGCGTAAGCACGAAGATAAATATTAATAGATAGACAAGGAAACACGAAGTTAAAAATGTTGAACGGGTTATGGTCACACCTCCAACAAGTTGCCGATACCTTCGTTTAGAAATACCTTTATTCGATGCATCGTATAATTGGTTCACGATTTTATTCGCCTCCCTAACCTTCTTCTTCTATATAAAAATAAAGGGACAAAAATTACGTCACTTTTACAAAACTACTTAATATGAAATATACCATTCGTTGACACTTAATCTATATTTTCAAAATGTCGTATTCATTCTCAAATTTTAATTAAACGCCTTTCAAAGTGTGATAAAAAATCTCCAATATTTAAAATTATCAGCTGACATAATCGTTCTATGAATTTAACGCACTCTGTAAATCATTTTGTTAATTTGAAAGATTATTTAAGATATCGTGTAAATGACATTTACATTTGCAACTTCATTTATTAACTTTCAAGATACTTACAAAATAGCGTCACTACGAAAATTTATTAACTCTCTCCCCATTTATCCTCGAAGTTCATCCAACTTCGATACATCGTGTTATGTAACATGTAACCGTCACTCAATTCCGTGATTCTAACGTCACTATAGGCAGAAGCTCGAACACGATGTATCCGTCAGGTGCGAACGTGTCAACGAGATCAGACGGAATAGCAATTATAGCTGTCAAGCCACCTGCAGGTCTGTCAGGTCTCATCGTTGTCTCACCGATCTATCGTTTCGTATCCCGGTACGAACCGGTAATTATCATTTACAGTTGGCCGTTGCACTTGGAACGGACGCGGTGCCTTTCTCGTTCCGTTACGACGACGTGGACAGAGCCTAAACGTGGTCGTATCTGCTTTTCGCGCGATACCGCGTTGACATGCAAAACATGTGTAAACGGGCGTATCAAAGTGTACGATAAGCGTGTGCGCGATCGACCAATCGGACATCTCTTTCCGGCGCACACCCACTTGTTGCGCAAGAGCTCGCGTAGACGCGGTCGCCGACGACGCCGACGACGACAACGAGCGTCGTCGAGGAGTGACGGATATGAACGAACCATAATTGATTCGGAGTAAGTAGCGTAATTACCACCGTCGACTTTGTTCATCTAATTGCTCGCCCTCGTCGTCTTTTCTCATCCTTATCTAATTATTCGTTATTCGACTCGTTACGGGGGTGATACTTCGAGGGTTGAAATGTTTTAAGTTTATCCTTGAAGAACCGTAAAACGGATCCTTTAGATATGATATCTCGTGTACATGTATCATTTTTCTGCAAATTTTGAAAAGATTGCTGATTTTTTTCTATGTGTGAAACGAGAGACTTTTAGATGGGTTTGTTTGAGGATGGCGAAAGTAAAATGCGAATAAAGTGGCTTGGAAAATTTTTAGGCAACCTTTTTGAGTATTTATCGAGTGTTAATGAAGATGTGTGTTTAGATTAGATTATTTAGAGATACTGGAGACGTGTAATAAAGAGAGTTGTAGAAAGTTGATTTATAACAGATTTACACTGCATATGTGACCTTTTGGAAAATTTTTAAGGTACTCTGTTTTTCTGTTACAGAGAGGGAGGTAGAGTTTTCGACGAGGTATAACGAAAAAGAACAGTAAAT
>NIJG01000099.1:904692-915870 GCA_002201625.1 Euglossa dilemma | reverse complement strand
GAATCTTTGAGTGGGTTCTCTTGGAATTTTAATCTCGCGATTAATTGTTAATCAAAGTAACTTGAAAGAGATAACTTAAGTAATCTAAGAACAAAGGCTCTGGAATTTTTGAAAACATTTCAAAAAAATAAGAATGGAATTATTGTCACATGAATGTATCACATTGTACGAAGTCAAAGTTTATGACAGGCTTAAAATCGTAATGCGGTACTTATTTCCGTGATGTCATATTTGTCATTTAGATTTCCTTGTAAGCAAAATGATTTGGAAATGTTTGACATTCGAAGTAATTAAATTTCTTGATTCTGAGTAATATTTAAAAATCGCTATAATTATGTCGCAACATTTATGACAGGAAAGGTACCTCTTGGAAATCACGGAATCGTAATTCTTTTGCATTTCGTTTCTTACACGTATATTTAATACATTTTTATCATTTCTCGTGCAAGCTTTCTCCGAATTATCGAGCGTTTCTTATTTACGCGGAATAAAGTTTGAGACATCGGTTGTTATAACTAAAAAAATACATCGAACGATTATTATAATTAAAGCAGGTTTTCATTCTACGATTATACGACATTATAGCGTTTCAAGAATTCGTTGAACTGGTTCGCCATTGCATAGATTTTGTCAAACATAAAAACGAGCTTTCTAATCATATATCGTGTCTAAAACGAGAACACTTAGGTCGTTATAAATTTTTTTCAAAGATACTAATCTATGTACATGTTTCCAAGGAATTAACATTTTCATTTAATAGAATAATTTGTTTTTTCCATATCGAGTGCAGTAAATTCGACGACAAAATTGCAAATCGATGGCTATGATAATGTAGTAACTTTAAATGCATGTACTTCCCTAAACTTATCATTTTCGTGTAAAATTAGTAGGCTAAAGACAACGTAGAAAAAATTAGAAAATATTAATTCACATAATGAATTCAATTACATAATGAAACTTGAAGGCTAACAATCATTAGCACATTTGATAATTCAGTATCAACGTGATATTTTTTATAATTTTCACTAGTTAGAACTATTGATTGTATTCGTATAATTAACTTTGTAATTATCTACCTGAAACGTGTAATCGTAATTGCGTAATGAAGATAAAGAAATAAATGTAAACATAATTCTGCATGAACAAAGCTCGTTAATTTTGCCAAGTATAGACGTACAATTTTAGCAATTGCAGAAAATAAAAATCTACAATCTATAATTTTCACCGTCTTGGTAATTGTAGTATTAATCTCTCTCGTGTTAGACAATTGGATTTTTGATAATACACGCTAAAATATTTTTATCTTAAATCTCGCAGTTATGCAACGATCTCGAAAGTTACATTATAAACGTAATATTATTATTTGCAATTAATCATGTTAAATTATATTATATTATGTTAAATTAATATTAATAACGATTAATCATAATAATATCATATGTATTTTATTATCATAAACGGTATTATAATTCGCTCGTTATAATGCTGCAGGAGGAAATTTTGTAGGATCAAACTTTCACGTGTACATTGAAATTAGTCGAATATTATCATTATCGTACACTTTACCGCTCGTAATCCTCGTTTCATAACGTGTGCACGATATAGGGCTACATTGTTTTTCTCCTGTCGTTTTATCGCAATATGCGCAGATCGATTAATATTGCATCTTCTATGACATTCGATGGACGCGTACGAATATGTTAAACATCGCCTTTACGTAATTCATCAACTCATCTTGATCTCGAATGAAATAGAGGATTCGATTAAATCGTTTAGTCCGTGGCTGACTTTGACAACGACCGTGTACGATTAAGCGTCTTGTTATTAACTCGAATGCAAGTGCTTGCATGTTACACGGTGCATGTGTGCATTACAGTCACAGCTATGGAGGAAAAGAGTCGTATAAATTTGAGAAAAACACGTTACGCTATTAAAATTGTTCGATAGTTTACGACTGATGATCTTCGATGTTTGTAATTGTGTTTTATGCAAGTATTTGTCATTAAATTCTTTTTATCTAAGTAATTTCTTAATAATTTTGAATATTTTTGAACGATAATCAAATGTCACTTAGTTGTTAGTACGCAAATATTATTTGCCTGCAAAGATAGCAATTTGATTTCTTTATTCGTCGTTGTATTCTCCGATTGATGATTCGATGATTTTTGCGTAAACGGAAAATCAGCGATAAACGAAAGAATAATGAACGATCAAAAACAGTCTATTGAGGAAAATTGAAACTGCGCCATTGTCAAATGCAACGGAAAAGATTACCATTTGTTTCAGAAATGGTTAGAATAATTTAGTTTGTTGCAACGAGTCTAAAAATGCCACAGTGTAAAATAACAAAGAAGGACTGACGTATATATTGTGCTTACAATACATTATGAGTAAGTAAACTGTATAGGAAATTGTTATTCGATGAATAATTAATCTGCACATTTTATCTTGGTATTCTAATTTCTTTCATTTATTTAGTATTACAATTCATCGATTCGCAATCGTTTTAAGTTTACTTCAAACAGAATAGAAAACGTAGAAAAAGAAATAAATTTAATAACGCAATTTTTATATTGATAACTTAATATCCAAATTTGCGATGAAACAATTTGTCAGAAAATTGAGAAACACGAGATCAGGGGGAATGTAAAGGAGGAAGAAGCTCTATCTCACTGAAAACCTGTGTTGAAATCTTGTTTTTTCCTTGGCAAAGATGTCAGGTCATCGAGCGTGTGGCAACTGCGAACAATAAAGATTTCTGTCAGCGTGTAAACAGAGAGAAGTATATCAGAAGCTGATTAAACAATTGAGTAACATGATCGATTTGCTCGGCCCGCAGAAAGGCACGGAAAAGGTCAGAATCATTAAAACGACAATTAATCGCAATCTTCCACTCTTTTAATTATTAGATTGAGTTAGCCTTCGCTACAGATGCGTGTTTACCATCAGACAATCTCTAGTCGTGTTTATTACATTTGATAAACGCTCGGTCGTACGATTTTCATTGTCTCTAATTCTCGATCTTAGTCGAAGCAATTTGATAACTCGATATTGCAATTCGTTAATCCGAATTAAAACGAGATTTTTTCAAGTCACGTGAAATATCGTGGGTGTTGGGTAAATTCGATTAACAGGAAATTGGTTTAAATTAAAGATTTTGATAATTCTAGTGACAATCTAGTTCTTTATCAATATCAATGTTCCAATTCTTACGTAAAATCAATTTTCTTTTTTAATCTCTCGTTGGAGTTTACAAGTTCCTCGGGCTATTTTTCGACACTGTTTGCCGAAATTATGACCTATCGTCGATGACCTAGAAACAGCGATGGCATTAACAATATTATCGTTTAACAGAGCTTCGAAAAAAGCAGACCCGTAAAGAAAATATTTATTATCCTTCTTCGTATCACGTTGGGCGCAGCAAAGAATTCTGTGTTTTCGCGAATATGATATAGTTTCCAGCCTCAAAGAATTAGAATATTTGCGATTTGGACGATGCGATAAATTTTGCATCCGCAGAGTCTCGAATATTTTACAACCAAGGTGATTAAGATTAACATCCATAAAATTGAAAACTTTCGTAGAAAATCTCCAATGTTGATTTTCATACACATACGGTTACATCATTGTCGAGAATATTGCACAGATTCTATTTCCGTGATCCTGTCTCTTTTCACATTGAAACCAAACGCGAAGAAGAAACCGTAATCTCGCACCGAAGGAAAACAGACACCTGTCAGCTAAAGGTTAAACCGACTTTCGTGCACGTATTATTTCCACTCGACGCGTTCCATCGCGATAATGACGACAGTAGCTCCTATGCCTTTGTCTCTCGCATTAGTATCGGTCCTACGCTGCACACGAAAAAGTGTGGCCTCTGCTTCGCGTCAATGATGGTCAATTAAAGCATGAACGACGACAAAGTTGCCACTACAAGGCTTGTCGCTGACAACGTGTCGTGGGACCAGCAGTATTGGAGTCGTAGAAAATCGATCCTCGAGAATCTGTGGAACGAAATCGCGCAGGAACTATCCGATACGAGTAAGCATAACAAATTTCTCGCGACACGGCGTGTTAAATTGAAATTCTCGACATTTCTGCTTGTAAATTCCAAGAATTTATTATAGACTGAGAGAGGCGAGGAGTAAATGCAATTAATTTCGAGTCGCTTTGAAATTGCTTTCTGATCGACATGGGGAGAACAGAGCATCGCCCGTGGTGTATCTCGAATGGAAAAATACGAGATAGAGGAATACAGAAGCATTGCACTTAAAGATGTATGCATAATCTAACGAGTTGGCGTGATCGTAGATTTATAGTGATCCACGAGTTTTTCGTGGAAAGAATCCGAGGATACGTATGAGCATCGATTACTACTGGTTAAAGTGTCTAGTATTCCACGAAATGTTGTGTCTACGTCTACAGAGGATTTACAATGCTAATACCGGATATTTCCATTGGCAAGCGAAAATCCGCGTTCGAAAATACGCGCGGATGTAGTTGCCTTTAATTGCCTTGTTTTCTTACGTTTCTTGCGAGGAAAATTGAATAAATAAATAGTTTATGAATCGCGGTAAGATTCGCCTGTTTGTTAGATAACGGAAGTACAATAATATTTTGGTTTCCGTTTATCTCCATTTTGCTATGATCTACGTTCATGTTTGAGTCTCGTTTAGACGTGAAAATTATAGTGAAAATAATTTTTTGTCACTTACCGTAAAAACTCTGGCTAAATCTTCGATTAATTTTTTTTTTAAACTTGGCTGTCGAATTAGAGAAGTTACATATCATCTTGTATTAAGTTATTAATTTCATTCTATACATTAAAATGTTATTATAAGATATGCAAGATATCTGTCTGTAAAATAATTTCCGGAATATCGTGTTGCAATATCGAAATTGTGTATTACAATAATTTGTCAAGGAACTTCTAACGAGATAGTCGATTGTTATTCTGAATTGACAAAGATAACGATCCGAGTTTGTTGAACATAGGAAAATTTTATATCGATAAGTACATTCTGGATGTCCCTAAAAATAGGAATTCGAGATAATTTTTAAAAATACGTGGTAAGTTAGATATTTATCGCCGTTGGAAAAGAAACGAAAACACGAATTTATCAAAGAAGATTAAATTCATAATCGTGAATCACTGTCTCCGACCTCTTCGATAACGCATACCTATCTAGATACGAAATTTTGATGCTACTTTCATAGGACCTTGCCATTTTATCTTATCTCTGTTATGTCATTTCCTTAAAACAAATACTCTTCTGACCAGAAGCAAATGACCTGCCGTCCTTCGTTTAAATCGAATTCGCCGTTTAATATTATTCCCTGATAAAAGGACTTAACCTAACTCTTTAACTATTCCGTCCAGCTTTTTACCGTTTTTCTCTTGTTTCGTTTGCTTCGGCGAGAAAAACGTAATTTCAAGACTACGAGAGGAAACGTGACAAGTCGCGTATTCTTTCTTTTACAGGAAACCGATTTTAAAGTCCAAAATGCTTTTAACGGTCAATATTTTTAAAATTGGTACGTTTTTATTTGGCATTGGAATTAAATGATATTTTCGAAGATTTTTGAAATTTCGGTTATTAGGATACTAATTAAAGTCTTGTTTCCTTGCTTAATTACATCGTACGAGTCGTCTGTTTGCCAAATCGATTAACTCCACGAAACGAAAAGTAAATTTCTATTTTAAATATTATGATATATATACGTTTGTTTGATTCGTGGATCACGCGATAATCAGAAGATGATAAACCACAATCATGCTAATGATTTGAAATATTCAATTCATTCTCGCAACACGATTCACCTAAAACTGGATGCTTGATCTTTCTAAATCAAGGATCGACAGGATATCGAAAAAGGAAAAAGAAAAACATCGATCACCTAATTATAGTCTTACTAATTATACTCCTATTTCCCTTTCCAATTACACGCACCGAACCTGGTTAATTTCTAAATCAGGAAACCATAAACGACTGGTCTGATATTCATGTAAAGACATTAAAAAAGCACTGTACAAGACGAACGCATAATCGATCAAGTGACCTGAAATATCCAATTCATTCTCGTTATACCATTTATTTCACGCACTATGCTCAGATCTTCCTGAGCCAAAGGTTAACAGACATCCCGTAAAAAAAATAAGACCAATATTATTCCATTGAATTGCCATGGAAGAGATCGAAAAGCGTTCGTGGGGCGACATTAAAATATCTAAAGGTCTGTTTGTCGCGCAGCGGAAGTGAATGGCAAGCAAGTCTCGAACGGGAAGGAAGAGGTTGCCGACAATGGCGATGAGGTCGATGCCGTGCAAGAAGCTATCGGGAATCTTGGCAGATGGCAAATATACATCTGTCTGGCAATCTCTCTGGTCAAGTTCCCGATCGCCTGGCACCAGCTCGCGATCGTCTTCATGGCGCCACATCAAGTCTACAACTGTACCTCGCCAGCACGCACGGAAACGTCTGATCAGTGCGTAGTCAATGTCAATGGAACGTTGGCAGAGTGCACGGAGTGGGAGTACGACAGGAGCACGTTCACAGAGACGATAATATCACAGGTAACCGTCAAATGCATTTCGGCCATTAACATTTTCACCTTCGAGGTGGTCGCGCGGAAGCGACGGTAATCGTTGCCTTCAATTACAGTTGCGGAGTTAAATAGATTCTTTTTAACGATTCTTTCTTGCTTAATAATTTGCTTAAATAAATTGCCACGAACCGATACGCGCCGTTTGCATTTCCCGGGTGGAATGGTGTACGTATAAAAACGGGAAACGATGGACGTTAAACGATGAGAAAATGAAAAGATGTACACGGTTCGTGTGTAACACGGTACGTTTACAAGCGTACGTAACGAGGTCGAATCGTGCTGGGTAAGTGGACATGCTCGGTTGGTATGCTTTTAAATAGTGACGTAGTATAGTTTTCTTCGGTTTGCTGCGATTCCTCAGATTATATTTAACGTAACGCATAGCTTATGATATAAATAAATAGTTGGATACCAGAAGCGATTTTGCTCGGTGTCCGCTGAATTCTTCTCGTTTCGTCGAACGATTGTTTAGCGTATTATTCGAAATGATCGTTTCAAATGGTACGCAGGGTGTAAAATGGTCACGTAGCAAAGAGATAACCGCGCTGAACGGTATTCGATGCGATGATTTCGTTAGTTTTTGTTGAACGTTTTGTTGTAAAGAAATAGTTGCATGGATATGGGAAGAATTTGCGACCAACTTTTCATCCGATGTGACAAAAGACACTTTGGAATGCTGCGACAGAGTTTGTTAATTATTTTTTATTGGAATGACTCGCTGATCTATCAGAACCGTTCTAAACGATTTGTTTATGATTACGTTATTTCAGTGGAACTTAGTATGCAGTCGAACACATTACGCCAATATCCAGCAATCTATTTTGATGTTCGGCGTACTTTTGGGCAATATTATATTTGGCAATCTAGCAGATAGGTACAGACAATATTGATTCTTTATTCATCATCATGTAAATCCTTATTTCTTCAAACCTGTATATATTAATACACGTGTAATAATATTCGTGGGAACTGAAATTTATGAACTGTTGCATCAGGTACGGTAGAAAGATGCCGCTGATGGTATCCGTTGTTCTCCAACTAGTTTCCGGTATCGGATGCGCTGTTGTGCCATGGTTTCCGGCATTGTTGCTAATGAAATTACTTAGCGCGTTGGCTACGGGAGGTACGATGGTCACCAGTTACGTAATTTGTAAGTAATAATTCCATTACTCGTAATTAATTCGAGCTATTAAAGATTGTCAAACATTCGAGTACTATTGAACTATTAGAGAGTTAAGTATATATCTTTGAATTTTAATTATAAACATTTCTCGAGACATTTACAATTTTTGAATATTGACAGGTATGGAGATCGTTGGAACACAATGGCGGGCGGCCATCACGGTACTCTATCAAATTCCATTCAGTTTGGGCCACATGTCGCTGGCCGGACTCGCATTTTTCTTCCGTCACTGGCAACATCTTCAAATTGCCATCACGTTGCCCTCTATTGTTCTCCTAAGTTACTGGTGGATCGTACCCGAATCTCCTAGGTGGTTACTCGCCTTTGGCAGGCAACGGGCAGCTTGTAAGGTGTTGCAGAAAGGGGCCAACGTGAATAAGATTAAGAACAAGGACATTCCAGACATGGTCAGGCAACATTGTTTGCATCAGGTAACGCGTTTAAAACGATTTAACGACTATAACATAATTGCATATTATCTCGGCAATGTCCTCTTTACTATGATTTAACTGCATGAAAAGATCCGATAGCACAGACGTAAGATCCTGGATGGTCTTCTATTCTTCTTCTTTGGTTTTCTATTCTCAAACCGTCGCTCGAAGCTTACTCGTTCGTTACGAATTCGCAGGAAATTACCATTTTCGTGAAACTAAGATTGCATTTATCTTTACAGAATTCCAAACGTACAGACCTGGATTACAAAGCATCCTTCTTCGACCTGTTCCGTACACCTAACATGAGGATAAAATCTCTGTCGATCTTCTTCAACTGGATCGTCTGCGGAATGGGACTGTTCGGAATGTCACAATATATAGGTCAAGTCGGTGGGAATATTTTCGTGAATTTCACTGTCTCTGGCGCCATACAAATACCCGGGAATTTCGTCGCATGGTGGGCAATGAATAAACTTGGCAGAAGGATCACGTTAATTTGCAGTAACGCGATTGCTGGCGTCGCCGCTCTTTTACTCATCGTTGTTTCGAATGGTAAATAAGTATACACATTCGTCACGTTTATTATCAAACGAAAATTACGAAGATAATACACGACGCTTCTCGTTTGTACACGCAGAAAAATGAAAAAATTCAATATACAGCTCGTATTTCTTGATTTTTCGATCAAACGCGTGCTTCGATCGTTCGTTTGTGCGTTTGAAAGATATCGATTATTATAGAATTAGTCGTGATTTTTACGAAAAAGAAATCGAACTATGATCGTTTACGAAAATTCTCATATCTGTTTCTATTTAGCCTTCAAGTAGATAATTCAATCATATTAAATGATAGTCAAACAAAAAAGATAATCGTGTCAACGAGAGCGGACTTGTCGTATTTTTGAAACGTGTATTCCTCGAATTGAACAATTGCGTGTTATTTGAGTACTGATTCATGTATTTATTCGCAGATATCGAATGGCTCCGATTAATTCTAGTCTGCTTGGCCATTGTTGGCATGTCGGTCTCCTTCACCACTGTGTATCTGTTTTCTGGCGAATTGTTCCCTACAGTTGTCAGGAACATTGGAGTGGGAACCAGCAGTATGTGTGCCAGGATAGGCTCTATCTCAGCTCCTTTCGTAGTATCATTGGTAAGTTAGGTGATAACGATTAGACGATAGCGAGATTAGACGATCGAATGAAATTGCGCGTTATAAAGTGTTTTATATACGTGTTAGCATCGTTTCTAGCATCGTTAGCAAGAAATGCAGTGGAATGGTATTTTCAGCCTCGTTTTATAGTCGGTAATACGCAGTAGAGTAATCAACATCGCCTCCTCGTTTCTATGACAACGTGGATGCCTTTATTGCGTTTTAATGGCATTTGATACACATTGATTTATCGGTATAGTAAAAGTTACAAACGACAGCATAAGCGAAAACAAAGAGCACTCGACGAGAAAAATAAGAATTGAACTGATTAGAAATAACTGTAAATATAATAGCTATCGCTAATTACGTATTAAATTTGAGTTGTATCGTTAGTGTCTTAAGTCTAGCGCGTAAATCTTAGTTTGGCACCGCTTTTCAAAGGTTCATCTTTGACGAACGATGTATCTTTGGTATACATATGTTAAAATATTCTAATTGTCTTGCGAAGATGAAATACGTATATGTAGAGAAAATAGCGATGCTAATTACGGATTATATATAGGCATGTTACATATGAAAAGTTGTATACGTCGTAGTTAACATTAGATTTACGGGACCCGTCAATTTGACGAGTGAGTTGCTCCAATTATACAATATTAATAAATTTAATCAACTTATATTAAATATGTTAATATCGTAATTGTTTTTAAATTAAACTCATGGTCTATATTTTTAAAGAAAATACTTAGTTTCCTTTACCCGTAAATCTGACGGATCTCCATAAAGATAGGTATTCAAAAACGTCCGTAAACCTAGTGTTAATTATATTATATATTTTTCTCTGAATACCATCGTTCTTTACGTGGTTGAGGATAAATTTTTAACAATTTTTTGAAGGATCACATTCAAAGTTGGCTTCCTCCGGCTTGTTTCGGAATCATCCCTCTAATTGGTGCCGCACTTTGCCTTTTATTGCCAGAAACCGTGGGGTGCACGCTTCCAGAAACGCTCGAAGATGGCGAAAACTTTGGCAAGTCAGTACGATATTCGATATTCCTAATTTATTTAACATTCCGTCACTTTTGCATTTGCGAGTTTTCTAATTTTTTTTAATCTTCTTATTCGTATTTGTTGCAGGAAAATCTACAAAATAAAGAAGACTCAAAAAGATATCGAAGCTGAGGCGACACTTTGAGCGAAGACTGCAATTAATTGTTATTACCTAGAAATTCTCAAGTAATTAGGAAAAATTGCAAGGAGACGTAACAAAATTGAAAACGTAGATTTTCATAGACAAATTAGCTGTACATATAAGTAATACTGAGATCATTCCCCTTTTTTATTTATTGCATTATTACATCCACGATTTTAACGACTTTTTTCTTCACGCTCGTTGAAACATATCGATTTCATGTTCCGATAAATTCGCAACTCATTCGTAGCTGGAAAACTTGATCAGTATGCGCATTAGTTTGTATAGAAGCGAAATTTTTGAACAAAAATTTAGCACATTCGAGAGGTTCCAAAAGTTTTGTCGATATCGAGGAGTTCAAAGAATCGAAGGACGTTACTTACTGCCGAATCTAAAAATTGCGAGAAGAGTGCCTTGTACTATTTGTATATGAATGCTTAAATAGATGTTATATTTTATAAAACTCAGACGTTATTCCTCAGCGTCCTCTTCGACGTCCTGTTTTTAGATACGAGACGCAAACGAATGTTAAAATTTTCACAGACGACTTTGCGAAATATTTTTCTACGAGTTTTATAGATATATCTTTTATTTTATTTTTTTTTTTTTTT